>JAMKCH010044741.1:0-98468 GCA_023653785.1 Ophioderma brevispina | reverse complement strand
AGGTTAGCACTAATTTTGACAACATGTCGACTTCCCTTGCCATATACTATGCCCTCTGTAGGCGGGCCGATTCAGGGGATGTCTGACATCGCGTTTGATTTAGATTTGTGGGTTTTGTGAAAAAGCAATCAAGTCGTTCTTTGAAATGACTTCGTTTTAGGCCAAAAATGAGTTCTGATTTTCAAGGTCACGCTGCAGCTGTTCATGAATATTAATTGGAAATTCAATCTGGGCTACTTCTGACCCAAAGTCCGGGGATATAATAAAGTTTACAACCACATATTTGTAATAATTAATGTATTTTTATAGGGTGGCGGCCATTTTGAAAATGGCGGCCATATTGGAAGGAAATTAATTTGGCCCCTAGACCAGATTTGTTTAGTATATCAATAGCTACATCTGTACCAAATTTGGTACTTTTCACCCAAAACGCACAATACTTTCACCATTCTGCATGACTATAATGTCAATTTTGTGAAAACGGAAATGCTTATAATTTTTATATAATGTCAATTTTGGGAAAACGAAAAGGCTTATAATAAACTGTTAGTCATTACGTTTATAAGCATACGGAGCAAAAACAGATTGATTCCAAACTTCAAGGCATTTCTTGAAGGCAAAAACTTAACAAAGTCCTTGTAAGATCCTTGAGTGATCTGAAATGTAGATGATGCTTCATTGAGCTTCGAAAGCTCACCAATCTGATACAGACTTTTCTGGAAAATACTGGGAAATTTTACTAAAAACCATAAAGCTCTCTTAGCAATATTCAAGTAGCATATAGAACAGTTTTTACTACTGCACTCTTAAAATAGTTTACTCAATGTTGATTAGAAAGGGAAACTAAAATCTTAGTCAAAGTGGAGTAAAGATTACGCATATTTGCGGAAAAATATATTTCGCGGTGTGTAAGGTGTCCTCAACTTTTAAAGATTTTACTCAAAAGAAAAGGTGGTTCCTTTTTTAATCAACACTTACACAGGGGTTACTGCTTCCCACTTTTCGCTACAAGTGCTTCATTAATATAAGGCTACAGAAATATAAACTTCAAAGTGCGTTAATTCCGGAGGCATTTAATGTGCAATAAAATAAAAACACCAAGAAACTCATTTACAAAATTACTCGAGCAAAAATAAACTATACTGAAATAACCCATATTACCAAGACTGAGCTTATGTACACCACACCATCGCACGCATTATTGTCTTATCTTCATTTTTGTTACATTTGGCATTTAATATTATAACGAAAACTTAATATGAGTGCTAGCAGTCCATCAGAAGCATGAGCAGACGCCCACGGCGCTACACTGTTAAAAATAAACATGTAAAAAAACAGGCATTTGACTGGCAGCTGGGACTCACTACATGCGGAACGTAAAATAACTGGAGCCGTAAAATACGAAACCATTGCAGGGAACGTAAAATAACGGCGTAAAATCTCAACTTCAACGTTATTGTTGGTTTTTGACTTATTTAAATTTAACAATATTAAGAATTAAAATCCTCTGACCAATTTTCACGTTGTAGCTATGGCATCATACAAACGTTGTATTTATGTTAACACGTGGTTGTAAAAAAGTTATATTTCAGGCAAACAATTTTGAGAAAAAAAGCAAAACGTGAAGAAATAAAGATTTAAACCAGTTTATACGCTTTGTTTTATATGGTAATGTACACATTCTTATATCACCAATTACTTAATCATCATATGAATAAACTTAATACATGCATGTACCTTACAGAGATTCGAACCAGGGCCTTAAGATTACAAGTCCTAAACCTTATCCACTATACTACATGACTTTACTGATAGCAGATGCTAAAATTAAATTTATATATGTGTGTACTACTTTTTTTTCAAATTAAACTAAATATTATAGTTACATAAAGGAGGGAAAGGGTTTTTTAAACTATTTTTTAAAATGATAGGGAAAATAAGAGTTTGCATTTTTTAATGACGTTACTTACGATGTTATTTAACACATTTTATAGGTAAAACGATTTTCATAGTTCGTATTCTTACATTAAAAACAAGTAAGTTACAAAAGAACGTAATATTACCGAAAATATAATAACGGTCAGCGAATAAAATCCTTCCCGCTTTTTCGGAAATTGTGTAGTATTATTTTGTACTGTTTATTTCATTTTGTTCCTTTGTCTGCTCCAAATTGTAATTTTATGTTAGGTATAGGTAATAAAGCGTGAAGATTATTGAATAAGGTAAAGTCTGGTAAAATTAGGAACATTTTTAACAGTGTATGGACATAATAAATCAACAACAGGTAAAAATACATCGAAATACAGGCTGTCTTGGTTCTTGGTTGTGATGACCTCCTAAATATTCCTTGAGGAATTTTAACTGGAGGTGCGTGAATGAGAAGCAGCTAATTTTGAAGACGATGTTTTTGGTCAAGCCAGTTTTGTCCCAAAAACGTTTCAGGTCATGTGCCTTATGGTGGGACACCTTTGCGTTACAAACCCCAATTTTTGTGATTTACCCTCCTTTTCACTTGTTTACTATATAGATTCAAAATTATACATCTGACACCCATAAAACTATATATTTTTGGAAATCTTATGGTTCAAGGAATCCATTTGTACTAGTTTCATGACAGTATTCAGGGTGGTCACTAAAATAGGGTGATATTATGAAAAACATCAGATTTTGTTCATTACATTATACTTAATTGTATTTTCTCTGGTGGTAAAGAATCTTAAAACCAAGTACATATTATTACAGGGTACACCATAAGCTTCAATACAATATATTATTATAATATGTTTTGATGAGCTCCAATGGTAATACAGGGTGCACAAAAATAAGTATACAAACTTTTTAAAATTTAAGGCCATTTATCAATATTGAATATTTCATGAAAATGTGAAAACAGTTGCTACTCTATTGTCTTGGGATAACTCATTAAGAAGTTGGTATGCCATAAATGGTTATCCGTCATGTTTAAAAAAAGTATAGGGTGTAGTGTGTGTACTACATGTCAAAGGTGCTATCAATGCTATCAATGCAGAGCACTTTAAGTTTCACATGTGTGTAGTTGGACTTTCTTGAATAAGCCCAAATCAATTATAATGTCAACTTCAAATGTTACAGCTTTGTTTACTTTTAAATAAAAGTTTTGAATACATACAGGGTGTCTAAATTAATATAATCATGTCAACATGTGACAACACAATTAACAAATAAGAACAGATAGTGAGGATATTCAACAGTAGGGGTTTTATGACATTTTGTAGCTTCTGTGACCTGCTCATTACTAATATCTCATGATCACACCATAAATTGGGGCAATGTAACAATGTTAGATCAAAATTTTGAGCACTGTATAACACCCAATAGTGTTTAAGGTTTTATGATTTTTAATTAATTAACACAATTAACACAATTCATTAATTACCATTTTTGTGTAGACCTTTGTAAGATTACAGGGCTACATTTAAGTTGCATTTGTTAACAATTTATTGGACACTAATATCCTTCTGATTTTGTTAATTTTCCGTAAGACATGATCATGAGCGGTCGTGACCTTTATCAACCTAATCATTTAATTCTCCACCAGATTTACCTTTGTTAATATTTGTGAACTTTTTGCTAATTAAACATAAATGTTAATGTTCAAATGTAATAAAAAATTTAAATAGCAGAATAACAAAACTTTCAAATGAGCCCTAACTTAAAACAATTGAACACTCAGCAGCTTGTTGAACATAGAAGAGGAGGATAAAATGTAACGCCACCAACTATATGGGTGTCCCACCATACGACACATGATCTTCACCCACATTGTAGATGAAATGATTTTTTTACTGCAAAACTAAAACTAATAGTCGGTCTCATAGCCGGGCTCACCGGGGAAATGATGTCCACTTTTGGATGAAAAGTGATTCTAGACCGATTTTTTCCGCTGAACACGATTCTGAATGCCGATTGTTGATAAAATGTGCCCAAAGTGCTTTTCCGGGGGTTCCACTACCAAAAGGGGTCTTTTTTTACAAAAGGGTTAGGAATATCCTATTTCGGTGATTTAAAGGTCTAATTGTATATTTTCAGGCATGAAAAACATAATTAATTACTCAAAAACACCTAAAGAAAGTCTTAAAGATATTTCCGGGGGTACTACTCCCCAAAAGGGTCGTTTTTACCAAAACTGTAAGGAATATCCTATTTCAGTAATTTAAAGGTAAAATGATACATTTTTAGGCATGAAAAATGCAACTAGACCCAAAAATACACGCAAAGAGGCACCCAATGTTCTTTTCCGGGGGTACCACTGCAATATTATGGGCTATTTTTATGAAACCCCAAAAGTGCCAGCGTGAATTTACCAAAGGAGTTCGCCGTATCCTATTTTAGTGATTTAAGGGTCTAATGGTACCTTTTCGAGTATGAAAATGAACAACTAAAATGTTTTAAAACATCTTAAAATACGTGCAAAGTGTTTTTCAGGGTGGACCACTACCGAAAAAGGTGCATTTTCCTGACATTCCTATAGAAATGTTCATTTTATGTGATTTGGGTGCCCATTTACACATTTTCAGACACGAGGAATCCCATGGAAATAATTTTTAAAAAACTAAAATAACCAAAATTGCCTTTTTCCGGGGATACCACATCAGATTATGTAGATTTGTTACATTTGTAAAATATTAGAGCGTGTAATTAACATCGTGTTGGTGTTCAATAATCATTTACTGTCATGCTGTTTTGAGCAATTTAGCGCAAACGCCCACCCATGCACCAGTTGCACGTCGCTGTGACCGCAATATTTACCATTACAGGTCAGGGTCCCACCTCTGATTCGGTCAGCTTTTTTTTTCTTATTCCCCCCCCCCCATTCCCCCACCATGTACTCATGCATCACTTGCACGTCCCCATGACTGAAAATATACATAACGGGAAAAAAGGTTGTGAAACTCCGTCGGCTCTTTTACGCTGAAAATCATATTTTGGGGGAGGTGTCATTAAAAACAGTACCAATATTTATTGGCATGTGGAGTAGCCCAAGACTCCAGGGACGGACCTTGCTAGTGTCAATGATATGCGAAATAAAAACAAAAACTGTTTTTGTTCTTTGTTACGTTTTTTTTTTCATTTTTCTTTTTTTTCCTTCTTGCTTTCCTTTCGTAGTTCATTTCTCTTGCATTTTTCTCTTTCTCTGCTTTTCTTCGTTTTCCATTCTTTACTTTTCCCCCCCCTCTCTCTCTTCCTTTCCCGTTCAGTTCTGAACTTGAGCCCGAGGTCTGAGTGCCCATAAACTTGTTTAGGAGACGGATAGAGGACAGAATCACTATATCCCTTATGACTTGTGCCACCAGGAAATGAAATTGAGCATTTGTCATAGCAAAATTGTTCAATAAAAAAGCCAAGGCCTCAAATTATTCATGAATCTTGGAAAATGGACTGTTAAGCAAGACTCACAAAGCCAACTTCTGGGAGAAAGTAACAGCATCTTCTGTGAGGAAAATTTTTTTGTTTAATCAAAACATGATAACGAGATCTATGAAAAACCAGAACGGAATTACTAAAAAAATTAACAAATTTCGAACTTTTGAATATGTTCACTTCTTGTTTACATCAAAAGGATCCAAAATTGAGAGATTCAAAAGGTCCAAAATTGAAGAATGTTTGAATTAAAGTCCACAACAATCTCCACAACTTTTCAAATGGCACCAAAACTTTCACGCAAATTCACATCAAGACATCAACAGACAGAAAATAAGAAACGGATAGAGTGGGTAGGCCGTTTTTTTTTCTTCGAGAAGCCATAAATATGGGTCCATTTTTCAAGAAACAGCCTCAAACATGGTAAAGGGGAAAGCAATTTTTCCTTGTAGACCTAACGGGTATATAGGTCCACCTTTTTCTGCATTTCTGCAAAATTTCCCCTAACATGGGTATGGGTTTCGCGTATTTAGGGCCCCCCCACCAAAAAAAACATGCTTATAAGATAGAAAGAAGATCATTGTATGGATGGAAAGAAAGAAAAACAGATATACAAAACAGATCGAAAGACAAAAACATGGAAAAACAACATATATAAAAGCGAAATCAAAGACATAACAGATAGAGACACAAAACAGACAGAAAATGGAAATACGAACTTGAAATGCAAACACAAGAAAGCAACACAAATAAAGAAACAAGTTCAGAAACAAAAAGAAGTAAAGAAGGAAGAATGGTGGAAAGGGGTGAAAAGGAGGAAAACGAGGAAAAGAAAACAGAAAGAAAAGACAGAAAAAGAGCCAACGAAAAGGATGAATGGGAAGGAAAAAAGATAGAAGGAAGAAAAGAACAGAATTAATTCAAGAAACAGAGAGAACGAAGAAAAAGAATATTTATATAAGAAAAAAGAAAAAAATAAAAGAAAGTAAGAAAAATCCATCAGAAATGAAAAGAAAGAAAATTTTCATAAAGAACTGAAGGACAGGGAAAAGAAAGGAGTAAAGAATAGAACGAAAGACAAGGACTGTGGAATGAGGCTAGGAGGGCTCCATGTCAATTGAAAGGTGGATTGAGTTCATTCTAACTTTTGCAATTATGTTTTCGTTTTTATTGGGATTTCTTTGAATAGTATATCGTTCGTCTCTTATAGGGAACGTATATGATATCAATTTGTATCAATCTGACTTCGACAAAAAGAACGTGCTATAAATTATAAGTGTTTCTCTGAAACTAAGTTTAACTAGATGGTAGGATTTACATGCTAAATGTTACCCAATGCCAACTCTCCTAGTTACCGTATATAAATAATTTTGTTAATAAAAATCAGCAGGGTAGGAATGATGTCTAAATTGTTCAATCCATTTTTATATATTCCCTATATACTTACTAACAAACTATTTTCTGGTATAGGAGGGAGGTCCTGGGGAGGAAGAGTAATTTTGTCATCTTTTTAATCTGCATGGGACTCTGATAAATCACAAAATGGGCTAAAACATAAATATGACCCAGAAATAATTGAAACGAGGCACATTCATAGCCTTCAGCAAAATTCTCATAAGCAACTTTTAATTTTTACATTCTCCAACTTTGTTAAAAAAAATAGGCATGCTGGAAAATCATAACTAGACACCAAAACAAAGCTACCGGTAGTTCCGTTAGTCATGCACCTCCCTACACTGTTAACCCCCTGAATTCTTGAGTGACACTTAAAAAATTGTTTGTTTGTTTAGGCCACTTGATTTCTCGTACCTGAAATGTATATTGGGCAGTTGAATCATGTTAATTCAACTTTCTTAGTCCTTTCAGTGAAATGCCCTACCCACATTTTTGTAGTGGTACCCCCGGAAAGCACTTTGGGTGTATTTTTGTGTTTGTTTTGTTGTCTAGTTGCATTTCTCCATGCCTATGAATATATCATGAGACCTTTAAATGACTGAAATAGGATATTCCTAGCATTTTATGTAAAAATGACCCTTTTGGTAGTGGTACCTCCCCCCCGAAAAATACATAAATATTATTTTAAGGTGTTTTTTTAAATACATAGTTGCATTTTTTATGCCTGAATATATACAATTTGCCTTTAAATCACTAAAATAGGATATTCCTAACCCTTTGGTAAAATCATTAAAATACCCACACACACAATTGTAGTGGTACCCCCGGAAAAGAACTTTGGGTGCCTTTATGCATGTATTTTTTGGTCTATTTGCATTTTTATGCCTAAAAATGTATCATTTGACCTTTAAATTACTGAAATAGGATATAATTACAATTTTTGATAAAAACTACCCTTTTTGGTAGTTGTACCCCCGGAAAAATCTTTATGATTTTTTTGAGGTGTGTTTGAATACTCAATTACATTTTTCATGCCTGAAAATGTACAATTAAACCTTTAAATCACTGAAATAGGTTATCCCTAACCCCTTTTGTAAAAAAGACCCCTTTTTGGTAGTGGAACCCCCGTAAAAGCACTTTGGGCACATTTGATCAACAATCGGCGTTCAGAATCGTTGTTTCAGCGGAAAAATCGGTCTAGAATCACTTTTCCATCGCAAAGTGGACACCATTCCCCCGCTGAGCCCGGCTATGAACCGACTTAAGTTGCTAAATCTTTAATAGGCCAAAAGTATGAGCTCATATAGCCAAATAGGTTGACATTTTTGGTACAAGCTGATTTTTTCAGTATAGGTGCGGGAACATGTGTACTATCAGTGACAAAAAGTCCCCGCAAATCCTGGGTGGTATTTTCCAAAATTCAAGATGCGTCCAAAATGGCGTTTTTAGAATATTTTTATATATTTTTGGAACCATACTTGTTAAAAACAGAACACCATATCCAAGCATAATTTTTTTGTGTATGGCAAATCTAATTTAACACAAACCAAGGAGTTTCAACATTGACAAGTTCAAAATTCAAATGGCGTCCAAAATGGCAGTTTTTTAGAATATTTTTATATATTTTTTGGAACCATACATGTTAAAAACAACACACATACCCAAACATATGTTTTTGTGTATGGCGAATCTATTTAAAACATTACCAAGGATTTCACTTGACAAGTATCAAAATTCAAAATGGCGCCCAAATGGCCGCCATTTTATATTTCAGAAGTTGACAGTCTCAAGTGTCAGAAAAATGTTATTACGAGACTAAATATAGTACTTAGTTAATGGAATCCATAATACCATTACTATATATTTTTTATAGCTATTGAACATAATGATAATAAGTATAAAAATAGAAAGAATCCCCATTTATAGTTTAGAGTTTCCTCTTTCTTCACATCTAGGACATTATTTGCAAATCTAGAAAATTGCCTTTCACCAGCCTGCACCAATTAAGGGGACTTATACCCATCAGAAAATCCCAACCATCATATAGGGTCATAAGTATATAAAGAATAACAAAAATGGGCTCTGTACTGACGTGAACCTAGATAATAGTTATTACTTCACATGAGGTTGTTTGGATCAAAAATTTTATTTGGTTCGCCCATCCCATACACGTGTACGCCGGCGTCCGAACAACAATGCATTTTTGGTTTCAAATTTTTAGGGCGATACTTTATTATGTTCCTTTGGAAAATAAATAAAAACAAAGATCATTTTGATAGGGTGTGAGTCCCCTTTTAAGGTACTTATACCCATCAAAAAAATTCTCTGTCACAGTTGCCTCTAGTTGAATTGGTTGTTTTTTCCTAGCATAGAACCCCGGTCGATCACTCTCCCACGCAGTGCTGGATCCTTTTGCCATTTTGGCAACTGCATCGTCCAACAATCACTTGCGTAGTTACCACACCCATCGAGACAGTCTTCCATAGGAGCAGTCTTCATAGAAGGCCCGTCGCAGCCGGGGAAGCAAATTCCACAAACGGGCACAAGTTCCACTTTTTGGCTTAATTTTGCACTCAAAGCAGTTCCAAATTTTAGGGAAAATTTTGACAAAAAGTCCACTTTTTGTACAGATTCAAAAGGGACATTGTGGGGGTTAGGTCCACTTTTACCAAAAAGAGCCGCAACCCCCCCCCCCCCCCCCAAAAAAATCCTGCGTAATGGCCCTGTTCATCGATCTAACTGCTGCGTAATGTTGATAAGTCTGCGTCACGGTCCGTCTGCCTCGGCGCTCATGGTCTTCCTGATTCGTGGCTTGTCGGGTTCGTATGCTGCTCATCCGTGATTGGGGACGGATCTTTCGTCCATGGAGACATCGGGTGGGCGGTGCAGTGAAGGGCGCCGGCTTCAGGGTGGTGCCCCTCGGGTCTGACTTTGCGTCTCAGATGTGCCAAATGGAGCTTGTTCGCATTGAGCCTGCGCGACGAATACCGCACTTGGAATGGCTGCTGGTTCCTTTGGGGCCTTGGAGGCGTGCTGCAGATGGTCCTGATCACTGTGGGTCAATTTTTCTACCGATGGCGCTTGAAACTCGGCAGGCCCGGCCGTCCTCTCTGTTTTTTCACCTTGCAATCAATGCGCAAAAGAGATCTTAACATCTCTCTAGATGGAGATGGGCTGTGGCATGGCCCGCATCCGGGTGCCTTGCCGTCAGACCTCAGCCTTACTTTCCAATCAACACACCAAGCGTGACGATGCCAAAGACACAGCCTGGGTGTAAATGCTGCTTTTCGTCGCTTGCATACCCCATTGTGCTTTGGCTGCTCGTTTGTTTCTGCTGAGTGCCTGTTTGGGGTCACATTGTTTACTCGCACGGGATTGATGTCGTTCTGAATGATGTCTGAGACTTGGTTATGTGGTTGCCTTTTGAGGACGCCTATAGAATACCTTCCGTTCTGTCTGGCATTGCTCCTGCAAACCTTTAAAAGGAACTTTCCAGATGTCAGCTTAACCAAGGTGAGTGGGGTGATGAACCTGGTTGGCCTGTCCCACCATCAACACCCCTCGGGGATCAAGGTTTCCCGAATTGCTTCGCTGCCCAGTCCCATGATGCTCAGTCGCGGTGTCCCCTGTCAATCAGCCTGATCGATGACAGATGATCTAAGTGGTGTTCGTCCTCTGCCTTGGATCTAAAGCGTTTGTGGACAGGCCCATCTTGTAAGCCAGTGGCTGTTTACTTGGTAGGAGGCCATGGGTCGACCTCGGCATACTCAGAGCTGGCATTGGCTGTAACAACGCTTCCTTCGCATGATTGGCATGGGACTTTCACCGGGATTCGATTGTGGCGAGGCCACGGGCCACTGGCCACCTCATAGGTGACTGCGAGGTCTATAGGTCCCCGTGAGGATTCCGTTCTTGATCAACATGGACGGTGAGCGATCTTTCACTCGAATTTTGGACTTTCGCGAACGACGCACGTGCACAATGCGCGTTCATTGGCCCTAATTTTTTATTAGTCCACGCCATGATCCTACGATATTGTAACAATCTGTGGGTGTGTCCCTTGGTGTAAGATATTCTGAGTTAGACTAGAGTAAATACTCTTTTACGGAATAGAGCGGTACAATCCTTGTAATCCTTTGATCCCTTATAGAAGATCTTCATGCCAGGCTAATTCCATGAGTCTTACATGAAGAATGAACGCGATCTGTGGTCCTATTTACAACCGCACCTTTATATGGGCCTAAATGTGGGATTTCTACGTTTCGAAATAGCATTATTTAATATTAGGTGCTTGGTTACGTTAAGTCAACATATTCCACCAATTTTCTTTTTTTTTTTATATAGCATTCTCTTTCCACACAACTTTCCCCGGTACTCGGTACTGCATTCTTTTAACTGGAAGTTTACATTCTCAGCAAGTTTACACTTCTTACAATGTACTTCCATTTTTGAGCTTCAACTTAAACAACCAAACTGATACAATTTTCCTTATATTCTCATTTCCTCTTATAATTAATGGTAATGGTATATTGCATAGCTGGAGTAATTTGTACGAAACAACTTTTTAGTTAAGTTTAGTCTGGATAGTTAGAAGTACCAACCGAATCGTATGATTCCCTGTGGCCTAATTTCGCTAAAATTGACCATGTCATATTCATCCACGTACGGATTCAAAACGCAGCCAATTTTGGGGCGCCATTTTGGAGTTTGATACTTGCAAAGTTAAATCAATCTTATAGTGAGTTAGATGGCTCCTTATACCTCCAACATACTGTTTGGATACCTGACTTTTGTTTCTAGCGGGTATTGTTTGGATATTATGAACAAAATCCCAAAAATGCGGCCATTTTGTAACGCCATCTTGGATTTTGAGAATGCCAACAGGGGATTTTCGGGGACTTTTTTATCAGTGATTCTACACATATTGCAGGACCTAGCCTGAAAAAATCAGCTGTACCAAAATGTCCAGTTAAAACTAATCATTGGCCTATAATAACAGACTCGAATAACAAAACAGAGGATTGTCTTCAGGCTTCTGGAGAATTTACGTGTGCATCTATAGGCCATTCCAAACTGAATTATCGTGATATTTGTTGTAGGCCATAAGGTGTTTAATTTTGTAGTGAGAAGTTGGAACAAGAAAAAAAAAAAATCTACCAACTCTTACTAAGACCATCCGTAGTTTCCTAAGCACTCCTTTATATCTAGTAATAATACTTCTCCTATACGGGATGAATTGATCTTCAGTGTGTGAAATGGTTTTGAATGTTGTAATAATAACAAAAATATAACGAAAATAAAAACGTGACTTGTTCCTTTTTTTGAATATAATAGGCCCTTGAAACTCGATTATCAGTTTGCGTCACCCGCCCTCGTTATGAAATTTCCACCGCGGTTGATGGTCAAAATCTTGGAAAAAAGTCATTAGTTATTTTAAATTGATCTTTTCTGTCATTTTTTAATATTTACGGAGTTTAAAGTCTACAAACGTGCGAAATACTGACAATCTCAGGTTGGTAATCCCAACATATGTCCGTACAGCATTCGAATTAGCGGTAATCCGGTCGTCAGAATTTTCAAAACTAGTGCCGGATGGCCCGTTTTAACCTGCTGGTAATTCGGCTGACGACCACATTCTGACATAAAAAACACTTGAGTCTCAATCAGGGTTGACACCAAATACCTTACTATATATAAGGAAGCTTCAATTAGAAATTTGCTTTTGAAAAATGCGTTTCCACAGCACTTTTCACCCGACAATTTATTAAAAGTCGGAGTGTCGGCAGTAAACCACAAAGACTTGAACTCAACGTGGGTGGTCTTTTCAAGTAGTGCAAGTCAATTAGGAGCCACTGTTGTAATGTAAAGGTACATAATATAAATTGCCGATCAAGTTTGAAAAGTAGAGTTAGGAAATATGGAGAGATGGGCGGTGGGGGTGGGGTGGGGTGAGGGGTATGGGAGGCGAGGGAGTGCATTTTTTTGGTGATTTATGGATGGTTCCCTGTGTTAGCCATGGCTACTTTGTGTTTCAATAGTTGATGAGCATTTCCTACACTCAAAATCAGCTACTTTGGTAGTCAAAATAACCATTTTTTTCTCACAAAAGTGGACACTAGGATGGTTCCCAGATGGTTTCTGGATGGTTCTCTGTGTTTTTTTTTTATCATTTGTGTATCAATGGTTGTTGACCATTGCTGGAACCCAAATTGGCTATTTTGGTTTAAAATGATCAAAATAATAATTTTTTAAAGAAAAGTGGACACTTTGGATGATTCCCCGATGGTTTCTTGCCAGTTCCAGGGGTTTTTGGTTCCTTTGTATTTCAATGGCTATTTAGCATTGTCCGAACCCCAAATTGGCTATGTTGGTCCAAAATGATCAAAATAATTATTCTGAAATAAAAGTGGACACTTTGGATTGGTTCCCAGTTTCTGGGTGGTTCCCAGTGTTTTCGTCTCCTTTGTGTATCAATGGTTGTTGAGCAGTTGTGTGGAATGCAAATTGGCTATTTTGGTTCAAGATGTTCAAAATAATGATTTTTAAAGAAAAGTGGACACTTTGGATGGTCTCAGATGGTTACTGGATGCATATGGTTCCTGTTTTTTGGGCTTCTTGTTGTATCAATAGTTGTTGAGCAAATTGGCTATTTTGATTCAAGATGGCAAAGATGGTGATTTTTAAACAAAAGTTTAGGATACTTTGGATGGTTCCTAGATGGTTTCTGTATGGTTCCCATTGTTTTCGGCTCCTTGGTTCAATGGATGATGAGAATGCCTGCAGATACCCCTTCAGTGTTTTGAGATTCAAAATAGTTCAAATAAGATTTTTAAAGGCAAGTGTTGGAGCAAATTGTAGAATACAAATTTGCTATTTTTGATCCGTATTTGATTTGTACAGTGGAACTTGATGCACCTGGTGCAAGGAAGATTTCACGTTCAGTTAACTACGCTACGATGACAAATAGAAAGCTGCTTGTAAAATAGAAATTTCTTTATTTAATCGTTATCTGTATTTATACAAATACACTCTTCAAAAACAATTACCATAATTATGTTGAATAAATTAGGGAAATAGCTAAAAAAAAAGATTTTGTGTGGGTCAGCTTTGACAGGCAATTGCATGCCAAAACGGCATAAAGGAGTTCATCAGGCAATCTCACAAATCAATATTGCCAACAATAACTTTAACATTAGTAGAACTTCATGGATATGGAAACTTAAAGGTATGCATGTTGTCTAGCATTGATTATGTGGGTCCAGGCACCCCCTTAAAACTAAATTCTAACATGATTTTAGAATCTCTACAACATCCTTAAAGAATTGGATGTACCAAATCAAATAGTCCCACGGGGTCCGTGGCGGCCTCTGGATAGAGGGATTAATCGCCAACAAAGTGGTTCAAATTTTAGTTGAAAAGTTATCTCAAATGATTCGTTCTCATCATAAGGAATCAGGAAAAATATAGTTTGGCATATCTGTGAGTTCGTTACCGAGGAAGCATTAAGTAGTGTGGACAATATGGAAAAATGGTCGTTTCTGCCGAAATGCTACGAAGGAAACCACAAGATATCAAGCAGGAAGAGTAGATATTTCCAGACCAGTTACCCAATGAAAACATGTGAGAAGATGTGTTCCAAAGAGACCGATAGAGTGCACTATAGGGAAGTTCAAGTTTGACCAATATAGAAACTGTGCTGGATAATGGTTATGGAGATGCCCAGCAGGTGCGCGGGCCAAATAGGTCTTATTTTAAAATGTTAAAAAAAAAACAATTTCATAAATAATACCTTCGTTTTCAAAACACTGTGCGTTCAACTACGAGAGGCACGGGTCTTCAGGGCCTATGTTGTTCCGAAGCAATTTTCAGTGATTGTCAGGACACTAAATGTGGTTGTGGAACACCTCCACAGACTAGGACAACTTTGGTCTGCACTACTGGGCAACAATGCACAAAAAGGACCTTGCGGAATCAGTGAAGCAGCCAGACGTTGTACCGACGTCTTTGCTGGATCATATTTTAGAACCACAGTGTTTGGCCACTGTTGTTAAATAAAGACTACGCTATTACACAGGTAATTGCGAGCTATAGGAAACGTGGTTTATTCTCTATTCTGGCATCATGGAGACTCAAAGGAGGGCGCTCTTTATTATACCAGGGGTATCAGATCCCATATCGTAACATCTCTCCTTTTTTTTCAAAAAAAAAAAAATTTAAAAAAAAAATATCTTTCTTTAGAATATGATATTGATCTGACCAAATGTTCAGCAAGTTTTAAAACTAAATGTCCATCATCATGAATCAAAATGTTCTCTGCTAAAATTTTGAAGCTGCGATTTAAAATGCACAAGTACTTTCAGAACAAAATATTAAATTTTGGATGATTTTAGTCACAAAATCTGCAAACCTGCACAAAAAATATTTCCAAAAATATCGGTTCTGATCAGGGCCGTAGCCAGGGGGGGTGCGGGGGTGCGACGCACCCCCCCCCAAAAAAAAAATGACAAAGGTCCGCTTTATGATGTTGAAGGTCCGCTTTGCCATGTTTAAGGTCTGTGTTGTCAAAAGTTTGTCTTAAGGGTTGTGGTGCATGGTATATGAATGACTAAGCATGACTAAGCAGCTGTTAACCATCGCATTACGATTGTCGTTGTTACTATACTGTTGTTTTCTCAACGCTACGCTGCAATTTTTTTTTTTTTTTTTTTTATAATACCGTCGTTTTTCAAAACACGTGCGTTCAACACGAGGCACTTGTCTTCAGGGCCTATTTTGTTCCGAAGCCCATTTTCAGTGATTGTCAGGACACTAACTGTGGTTGTGGAACAGCACCACAGACAATGGAACACCTCTTGGTCTGCCCACTGGAGCAACAATGCACAAACAAGGACCTTGCGGAATTCAGTGAAGCAGCCAGACGTTGTACCCGTCTCTTGCTGGATCATATTTTAGAACCACAGTGTTTGGCCACTGTTGTTAAATAAAGACTACGCTATTACACAGGTAATTGCGAGCTATAGGAAACGTGGTTTATTCTCTATTCTGGCATCATGGAGACTCAAAGGAGGGCGCTCTTTATTATACCAGGGGTATCAGATCCCATATCGTAACATCTCTCCTTTTTTTTCAAAAAAAAAATTGAAAAAAAAAATATCTTTCTTTAGAATATGATATTGATCTGACCAAATGTTCAGCAAGTTT
This sequence comes from Ophioderma brevispina, assembly GCA_023653785.1. Classification (NCBI taxonomy): domain Eukaryota; kingdom Metazoa; phylum Echinodermata; class Ophiuroidea; order Amphilepidida; family Ophiodermatidae; genus Ophioderma; species Ophioderma brevispina. The sequence goes on along the minus strand of JAMKCH010044741.1, from coordinate 82,472 downwards.
TAAAACTAAATGTCCATCATCATGAATCAAAATGTTCTCTGCTAAAATTTTGAAGCTGCGATTTAAAATGCACAAGTACCTTCAGAACAAAATATTAAATTTTGGATGATTTTAGTCACAAAATATGCAAACCTGCACAAAAAATATTTCCAAAAATATCGGTTCTGATGGCACTGACCGCAATTTTTTGAGAGTCTGAAATATTTAAATAAATCCCATTTTACTGCTTTACTGTCTGCTGTGCATTTCTCATGAATCACTGTCACTTCGCCTGGAAAATGTTTCAAGTTCAGGTTCAAACGTTCGGTAAATCCTTTGGCGAAGTTCCTCAATGAAGAAAATCCTGGTTCATTTCAATTGCACATCCCCAAAATATTCTGAAATTACACTTTGATTTAACTAAAGTCCGCTGTAGGGTTTCTCACACTTAAAATTTGGAAAAAAAAACCAGGCTTTGTAATTTTTTTTTTTTGAAAAAATTACATGTAAATCTATCCACACTTTGAAGAAGGACAGTTCAGCACAATAACCAGAGAGCTCCATAACAGCCAAATAAATCATCTCGTGCATCACAACGCACTGGCTGTTGGGCTTCTGTTGATATCCTCGGAGTCCATTTGCATTCTCATCTCTTGGAGTATCTTGAATGAGTAATGACTGACTTGATGTATACACTTTACATCACGATGTGTTGAAACGGCGGTAACCTCGACTGCACACTTTCAAACATGATCGACACACAGTTCAACTCGACAATGGTTGAAATTGAAAAGACGACTCGTCATCAACAAAAGTACAAGTTTACTACAACAAGTTCAACTCGAGTAGGCTCACTGTTACTTGCTTTATCTGATTACAATCTTGCTTAATACATTTAGCTCAGCAAACAAAGAGTCCACACAGGGACAACAAACGACGATTCTCACGTCATGTCACAGTTCTTCAAAGCTGGTGCCCACACAAAGGACACGATTTCAGATTCGTCGATTTTCGATTTTCACATTTACTTCCATCAGTTCAGTATTAACAGCCGTAGTATAGGCAATTAGTAGCTCGTCACAAGAACTTCTTCGGCCTGTCGGCAACTCACGAAAACTGACGAAGTTTTGTACAGTCATTTTGTACACTACATTTTACGCCCGGTGTGACCAGAAGAAAATCAGTCATTACCACTTTGACGACATCCACGACGAAGGGGCTCGCATCAGAACGGCGGGAGAATCCAAAATGTCAGAACACCACTTCTGACATCATGTTGTTAAATAAAGACTACGCTATTACACAGGTAATTACGAGCTATAGGAAACGTGGTTTACTCTCTATTCTGGCATCATGGAGACTCAAAGGAGGGCGCTCTTTATTATACCAGGGGGTATCAGATCCCATATCGTAACAGCCACGATAAGATGAAGAAGTGATTGTCATGTTATCATTACCAATTCTTAACAAAACAATCAGGCTTTACAAAACTAGCATCGTGGAGTAAAGGCAACACTGCTCATACTCTTACTCTTCCGCAGGTAGACGTACTAATCAGCAAGAACATGACAACATTAAGGCGGCATGGTGACCCCTTAATGTGCCCTTTAAGTGACCTTTGACCCCTGTAACTTGACCAATATGTCACAAATGTCATTAAATGTATTTGTACGTGTTAACAACGTTATGATGAACGTTATCATTGAGTTTCAACTAAATCCAAGCATATCAGGGATTTGACCTTTGCACCTCTATAACGTGACCCCTGGGTCACGAATAGGGTCAACTGTTATTGTTCTGTATTTACAATATCACGAGGATTATTACTGTCAAATTGCAGTTCAATCGGAGCTTGTTTGTAAATTTTGACCTTTGACCTTTAACTTTGACCTTTGGGGTCGAGACTATCTTAGACCTCTTCTACTGTTAATGTTACATCACTGTAGTAATAAAGGGCTTTATCCGTCCTTTATAGGCTGAGATAAATCCAATTTGGTCTTATTTTTAGCATTTTTTGGCAAAATTGACCTTTGACCCCCTTAATGACCTTTGATCCCCGTATAAAAAACCTCGTGTACACAACAAAAATGCATTGTTCTAATGCAAATAAAAAAATTCTACTATGCTTAGTTCTGGAGATAAAAATTCTTAAAAAATATTGACCTTAAAACCGGAAATGACCTTAAATGACCTTTGACCTCCAAAATAAAAATACCTTGCATACACCAGGTAACATGAATGCAAATCTGAAAGATAAGTCACTGTACTATGTTTGGATTTTGAGATAAAAAATTTTGAATATTTTTGTTTTTTTGGATAACGAAATAACATAGTGCAGTTAGTGTCCACTGTAAACGGGCCTCGACCTTTTGCCCACCCAACCGAATCATTGTGACATGAATCCATTCATAAGTTTGATCGTATGTAAATGATTCCCACTTCACAGGGCACCATCCAATCACTGATCATGACATGCTATGGATGAGTGATTACCCACACACTGTGTGCATGAACATTGGCGAGTAGGCCTGTTTTTACACATGTTGGAAGCCTTGTTAGAAATGGTCGTTTCGGATATTTTTCAGTACCGTATGTCAACCAAATTACACCACCTTATAGAAAATCAGATTATCTTGGTTGTCAGCTTCTACGAAGAGTATAGGTCTAACCGTTTGTCCATGGCGCTCTCTTGAATCTGCACAGTAATCACTGGTGATTTTTGCCATAGTGTTAGCATTATACCCTACCAAAATACCACTCTTTATAAATTAACCATTTTCGGATTTTTCTGAAAATATATTCTAAAATTAGAGCTTCTACAAAGAAAATCCCTTGAGCACTTTCCTCGCAACGACGTGAGTTTTCTCATGTCCTATGCGTTAAGCACAGAGTACGCGTGACAGGTCATAGGCCTATTGAATGCACTGTGTGCACAGTGAATAGGGAAAATGGACAGTAACTGCAAGAAGAAGCGTGAAACTAATGTTGCGTGAAGAGTCGACTGAATCGAGTGCCCTATTCTTCATCATTTTATCCGGACTATGAGTACGGCGATCTATATTCTACACCTGAAATATTTTCAAATACATGGGCAATAACAATGGTTCTGCACTTCCAGATAAAATCTTTATCTCGGGCGGAATTACTGAATATCAATAGCGCCATTATTTGCTGATGTACATCCATTGGTCACTTATATTCAGATAATTGAGGGAAAGATATTGAGATGACATTTATTAATTTTCAAGAAAATGTGTAACCTTTACGATTGACCACTAAATTTTTATTATAATATTTATTAGTATTTATAGTGGAAACATTGTTTACTTCGCCGATGTATGTAGTTAAAATTAACAATATCGAATGTTTCCTTTGCGAATGTTTCCTTTGATCCCATGGGCTATATGGAATGTTCCTCTTAGGTTAATAAATGTTTGTTTATATTTTTACTATTGTTGTTTTGTTTTGTGTGTGTGTGTGTGCCTTTCCGTGTGTAAGAGTATAATTAAAGGTGCGTGTTCCGATCGCCTTTGGGACCCCCTGATTTACCCGGAAGTAGTATCGATCTTGATATCAGATGAAAGGCCGTATTTTTCTCATTGTCGTCCTGAAATTTGAGCCTTCCAATCCATTCCATTCCCAATATATAAGCAAAAAAAACGCCGTTTTAATGGTTAAGCATAAATATTAGCACAATAATTGAATAGAGTTTTGCAATATGCATTATTATTTCTACTAGCAAAACCGCAAGTTTGTTTCCCAAGGTACTTGACGCAATGTTCCCGGAACCACCGTAGGTGGCGCAGCACAGGACTAGGGCTTTGAAGGAACTCTCTCAATTACTTTCGTAGTAAAATACCAGGTAATGACCTAAAATGCCCCAGATATCTATGATGTAGCCAACCTTTTTGACATTGTATCGCATGGAACGCCTTAGAATTGTTTCAACAGGGTTGGAAACGCTGAAAAACATACGAAACAGCATACATATGAGCCAAAAAGTGAATTTTATGATTTTATTTAAAGACACTATCAGTGATTTGCTAAATCAGCAAATCGAAAAAATCATCAAAAATCAGATTTTTGCATGTATGTAAAAAGTACAGGTATCCTAACATACCCTGCAAATGATAGGACCAGAAGCAACCTAATAAGGACAGGATCGGAGATTTTAGTCATTATTGTCCGAACGGACACTTACTACAACACGTAATTGAATGGAGAATCGTGTCTTGGAACACTGCCGTTTTCTTCCTTTTCTGTCAATTCTACAGCTGGAAAAGGTAACTTATGAGAATTCTACAGACTTTTTTTTTTTTTTTTTTTTTGGGCTTTGAAGGAACTCTCTCAATTACTTTCGTAGTAAAATACCAGGTAATGACCTAAAATGTCCCAGATATCTATGATGTAGCCAACCTTTTTGACATTGTATCGCATGGAACGCCTTAGAATTGTTTCAACAGGGTTGGAAACGCTGAAAAACATACGAAACAGCATACATATGAGCCAAAAAGTGAATTTTATGATTTTATTTAAGAGACCCGTGACGTCACGAAGAACGTCATAGAACACATCACATGTCAGATCACGTGTTTTGTCGCGTGTTCTTTCTTCGTCTTCGGAAGCATCGTCTTCGGAAGCATTCGGATGCCCGGAAACGTCACCCAAACAATTTACAACTTCAAGATGAATCATACAAGATGAGGGATCGGTACTGAACATGTTGACGTTTCTAATTTTACAATCGAATCACTATTCGCTACTACGCAAAAGTGGTCAAATTTAGAAGTTTGGCGTTTTTAAATTTTTTTTAAAAACAATTTTAGTAGGCAAGATTTAAAAGTATTTAACACTAAAAAAAAAACCGGGTGGCGCAGTCGGTCTAAGGTCCTGGACTCGGTGATCTTACATGTTTTTCCCTGCGATGGGTGGGTTCGACCCCCCCCCCGTGCGCTTCTTTTCCGTCCTCTTTCATGCATCTTCCTTTAATTAATAATTGTAGGCACTAAATGGTATTCAAATACTAATAGATTTTTTTCTCGAAATAAAGTACACTCGTACAAGACGAAACGTATTGTGAATACCGTACGAAATGGGTTGAAAGTTGGCGATACACTAGCAAATAATATCATGATGATGTATGATGAAAAACATCAAAATCAGTAGGTGTAGGATGCATTCCGCCGTTGGGTAATCATCCTCTCATCCACAAAATCCTTCATCAAAGCAATCATTCTCCAAGCAGGAGCATCTAACACAAATTATGGTGCAACACAAACGTTTCAAAACAGGTACCAGTACATTGAAATCCCTTCCGCATGGTAGTACTGTGGAACTGTATTTTGTGAACTTTCATAAACAATCTTGCACCAGTTTTTTCAAAATCAAAATTGTATGAGTAATCCAAAAATCAGGTGTCTTTTTAAAATGTGTTCTTTGGGGTGTACTCTAGGGGCAAGGTTTCAGGGGGTCAAAATATAAAAGTGGCCAAAATTGGGTTAAGTTACCCTCATGTTTTCAGTACCTTTTCATTCAGGGATTAAAGACAGAAATAAAAGTTTGCCCTAACCTAGGGTTATTAAAAGAGTTATAATCAAAACGTGTTCAGGTCCCACTGTGGGTAAAACGGTTTTTTAAAAATGGTGCCAAATTGTTCGCCTTACACTTTATAGAAGCCTGAAAATATCAGGTCCGCGTGTTCAATGACGTTGGATGATAATTAATAGGCGCAAATATTGCCGTGGTCCACAGGGTCTAATGGATACCATGTATAATCAGTACAAGCCTCATTTGAAAGTGAAACACAGAATCTATCTACATTTTCTATTAGTCTGGACCCTATGACGATTTAAAACCAGTTTCAACAAAATCGGATCATTCTATAATAATGACCTTAAACTTTCTATAGCCTCTTGTACAAAACAATCTGTCGTAAATATGGCAACCTATACCTTTTTAAGAAACCTTAATGAGCAAACTAACAGATATTGGTAGAAATTAAAACACTTTAAAAACCTGTCATTGTTTCCAACCACCCTTAGCACTTTGCCCGCCCTTATAAAACAACCAAAACACAAGAGACATGACACCCATGATTTTCAATTCTCCATCATTGTGTCCAAATTGTATCTTAAAAAAAACTAAACCCAAACATTAATTACATTTCCCATGTCTATGCCTTCCAACAAACAACCAAAGGGCCCTTGGAAGGTATTTAGACTTTTCATTATTGATGAGATATCCATGCATATTAGGATTTGTACATGTCTATAAACCCATCATGCTCCCCCAGTGATGAGCCACAACATATATAAAATTCACCGTAGACAAACACTGGCCTCTATCGTCTAGTTCCCCGTAAAACTCCTGGATGGAGAGTGTATTCAGTGCATGATCTCATAATCAAGTATAGAAGAAACAATAGAACAAAATAACATCGGAACAAGCTCTTTTTAAAGAATATACGCTTATGCCGTTTTTTACTACTGTATTTTGCGACAACAAACGCAATGAAACGGGCCTCCGTGTACCTTTGGAATGTACCCTTTATTAGTTTATTCCCATGTAAAAGGTGTATGGGTGGCAACCTAATCGGGGCACTGAGCCTGTGCGTTTCGTTGGCAAATACAGCCTGTCTCAAACAAAAATGGTACAATCAAAAAAAAAACCGATTTTTTTGCAATATATATCTCAACATAAATACGTTCGTATCGTACATCACATTAAAGAGCAATACCAGGCGGTTTCCAGGATTTTTTTTTTCATCTCATTTGCTTGGTTTCAATCGAACGATCTCCAGTTGTACTGCGGCACACAAAATCGAGTTTGTGGCCACTTTCTGGTGAGTGAAAACGGTGAATTGAATTTGTAAACTAAGTTATTCACCTTGAAACAGATATAACAGCCTTAACAGGGATTAACTTCGATACGAAAACTCTAAAGTTACTGTACTGGTGGAAGTTATGATCAAGAGAACCATGAGCGTACAACAATCTGGACATGCTGGAGGAGAGAGTTTTTTTTATGGTCTTGAATTTGAAGTATCATGAAACGGCAATTCCTCACCAACATTTTGATACTTTGCTCCAAATCAAAGTTTATTGACTTCAATAATTATAGTAAATTCACAAAGATTTGTCAAATAATTCTTAAAAACCATTTCTTTGGATTGGAGTTTTTATTACTCCTTGTGGCATGTATTTTTACAGATACCAAATTTTGAATAAATTCAAAGTTCCATTTTCATTGACGTGCAATAAATATTGTATGTTTATTATTTATGAAAAGAAGATATTATCATTGAACTGATGATGTTGACATTAAACTTGTGTCGATAAAACTAGACGTCTTTTGTTTACTTTAATCTTGTAAGTGTTTCTCTGTCAATGTTGGGCAATCTTTTGTTTTGATGGTTTAAGACAGCATGGCAAAACTGGGCGAAGCAACTCTGCCTGCAAAAGTGTCACAAAATCGATTTTGGTGATCGCATAATTGAATTATATCTCTGGATTTGACAAAAGCACTAAAGATGAAACAAACACCATTGGAAAGCCTGGTCGTTGTTCTTTACTATTAGGCAAGTAAGAATGACTTGTTGAAATTTCATATTTAACCAATTTTTTTGTTTCTTGATTGTACCATTTTTTTTTAGACGTGTACAGTAACTTTTATTACACTGTAGTAACCGTCCCCTTTAACCCCTCAGTGAAAGGAGACCTGTAGTTGGGTCATTTGGGGAATTCCGTGACCGTGGAGATAGAGCAGAGCATCATTTCTCATGGGATTTGTCTTCTATGAAGTCTAATGAAACAAATTAGCGGGGGGGTGGGGTGCCCTCGAGAAAGTGTGGGCGGAAAGTCCCAGAGGGGCAAAATTCATAATGCAGGGGTGCCGGGGGTCAAAATTAAAACAATCCTCTTGATTGCTTCGTAAAGGTAACAAAGTTTTCTTTTTGTTACAGGTTTTAAAAAAGGTAGGTTTGTACTACCTACAAGGTAGGTTACGAGGTATAAGACAAAATTCGTCAAATGTCATACCAAAGGTTAAAATCTTTAATATTGGCATGCAGCAAGTACCGATTGCTTTAAAAACGGTTCTCAAATTGTTAACCTTTCCACAGGAATGTAACAAAAGTAGTTGACACTCTCACTTGTATTTATTTATCGAGATAAACTGGACAAACAAGTCAAACCCATTGACCCTCTATTGAAGCTTCCCAATTTTTAAAACTATTTTATATGGAGCAACTTTTTTTGTTGCCGTCACTGAGGCAAGAGATGAACGGTTGGAGCCCATTTTAAAAAGAAAATCGGAGCATGGCAATATTTAAAATTTAACTTTTCGTGATGACCTTACCAATTTGACAATTTTTTGTGTTATATCCCATAACCACAAGTCGGTAAGCAATATACTAAGTTACTGTTTTTTTAACCCTTGTAACAAACGCACACTTTGGTTACCCGTGTTTTTACAGCAGTCCAAGCGTCTTTATTTTGACCCCTGTATTATTAATTTCTCCCCACCGATTCCGCCCACACTTTTCACGAGGGCACCCCCACTAAATCTGTTCATTATTTTCCATATCAGACACTCCGATGAGAAATGATACTCTGCTTTCCACGGGTCACTAAATTCCCTCCTCCCTCAAAATGCTCACCTAATGGGTCCGGCAGACCAGAGTCCCGGGCTTCCATAACGACAAACGGAAAAAGCCGTGAAACTAACTGTTGCGGTGAAAAAGTCAACTGCATCGAGTGCCCTAGTCTTCACCGTTGTAGGCCGACTGGTGAGTCCGGAGGACTATAGTCGTGTCCACACATAGGCAAAACCGTCCCTCTACTATTTACAAACATCTGCAAGTGGTAAGACCTAAAACACGTGATAAGAAAAATCTTTTAGTCTATAGTGTGCGTACGGTGCTTAGGCTACAACACTTAATTGAAAGGAGAATCCATATGTGACCACGGCTGTTTTCTATTCTTCCGTCCCTTCCTTTTGGCATTTTAAAATTGAAAAAAATTAAACGTGATCCACAGACTTATCGTTCACGTGAAGACTACTCCTCCGGCAAATTCGAATAGCTTTGACTCGTTGAGGGTGGGTCACTGAGAGTGCCTTTAAAGTTTTCATTTTAAGTCACACGATCATCTTTTGTCAAATTTACAACAGATCAATACTCGAATGACAAAGGATGACCTTTGACACTTTACCCGGAACAGACCCCGTAACGACCCATGGCATCTCAACGGATCACTTTTGAGCAGTTTGTAAAATATCTTCCAGTTGCAGGAAGAGCAGCGTTAAACTTAAGCACTTTTCAAAATGACCTCAATGATCCCTACATGACTCTGATCCTGTCAATGTTCCATGTTTCATCTAAATCATCCATAGTCCCAGGGTTTCCCTTGTTTCAATATTTTAATTTGTTTGGCTTTTAATGTAGGTTTTGTTACTTTTACTTTTTTGCATTTTTCCTAAAGGTTAGCTTTCACGAAACAGAAAATCAATGTTGGCATTTTTTTACAGATCGGGGTATCAGTGGCCATCCTGGATTTCAAATGGCCGCCAGTTTCACAACATAAAACCTAATTCTTGGCTTTTTCAAAAGCACATAAAAATAATTCCACCATCTAACCTATTTTGGAGGATGTCGATCTCATATGCAAACAACATTTATATCATGTGCTGGGGCTGTGCCATCTTGAAATTCAAAATGGCCGCCAAGGGAAGTTTTTTTTGTCATACCCCCTGTCTTTGAAACTATTAGGGACAATGAATTGTGCCGTCTATACCATGTTGTCAGGGTCCCTGAATCCATTAAAGAACTTGAATAACACAATGGACCACTTGGAGTGGAGAGCCATCTTTAATTTTTCAAATGGTCCGTCCAATGGAAGGCCATTTTTTTGCCCCATTCCGGTCTCTACTACTATTAAATTCATGAATTCTAGTGTCCTATACCCCATGCTAGTTGCCCATGTTTCATGGCCAGGAATCCAATAACATTTGTTTAACAACAACGGATCATTTGGGCATGGGAGCCATCTTGAATTTTGCCGGATGGCTGCCAAGTGAACACATAGTAGTGAACTACCTACATAAGAGGGTCCGCCTTCCGGCCCTGCAAAAGTAATAAGGTCAACAATTTTTCAAAATCTAAAATGTATTCTCTTTACCTGCTAAGCTTATATCTCCTCATTTTCTTTCTGACACGACATTTCGTTATAGGTTCGCAGTTCAAGATGCGAACGTATGGTTTTTGCATTCAAGAGCTTATAGATCTATAGAAATACCACAAAAGCAAGCAATTATCTCTCTATATTAGTTATAACATCCCGATCTTTTGATAAAAAGGTAAGATTAAGTTGTCTATTAGAGGTCATTTCTGACGTTTTTGCTTTGTAAACATGCTTAAAATTAAAGATGGCAGCCACAATTACCACCTTCAAGGATCTCAAAAATATATCCGATTTCATACCTATCTGTAATATATTATTTAGCATATACCGGAAATTTACGCTAAAAGTGTAAAAGTACGAGATATGCCTCTAATCATAACCAAGTCATACATGTATTTGGCATTGGTTAAATATTGAAGATGAACTTGAAGATGGGGTCAATACATTACCAATATGGCACTTAACAGGTGTTAAAGATCCTGAAAGATGCCCATATTTGACGCCATGGTGAATTTTATGCAAGGTTAACAAAAGAGAAAAATCAGATGACTTTCTAACAGTTTCTTATAGAGAATCAAGGGCAAATAGCGTATGTCATACATTTGTATTTAATTTCATCATAATTTGTTAGTCAAAAATATATTACAGATAATACAGCTATGGCATTGGATAAAATTCAAATATCTTGAAAGTGGTCATATTGACCTTTAAAAAATTAAAATGTCATAAATATGCTATTAGTGTTCAAAGCAATTTATCTCATAGTTTTAATATAGCAATTTTATAGCAATTTGTGGATGATATAAAATATATTACAAATAATATTATACGACAACTTATAAGTTCAAACATCTTGCATTGTGTCCATTTTGGCCGCCAACTTGGATTTTAAGTATGCTAACTAAATAAAAAAATATGAGTCTCCGATGGTCAAAGACATATCTCGCCATACTTTAATTTACACTTGTTTAGTAGTTCTTGGATGATAGGTATATGACAATTAGTTGTAAAGGTTCGGAAGGGGCCATTATGAAATGTGAGCATGTTGAAACAAAAATGACAGATATGAAAAGGAAAAACATATTTCTGTACCTTAGTTTACACTTTTGCTGTAACTTTATGATGATAACACTAAATATATAACTGACAATTCTTAAGTTTTTTTAGTTTATTTGAAGGTGGTTATATTGGCGGCTATCATGAATTGTTAAGAAAACAAAGCTGCCATATATGGCTTTCTAATAGCTAAGGCCATATTATCTCATATTGATTCTTTTCTTTAATAATTTTTGGATTATATAACCAAATATATATTTATTATTTATATTACAGATATATGGCAATTTCTAGGGTTTAAAGGTCCCAAAGGGGGGGGGGGGGGTCATGCACATTGGTAACCACCTTGAATTGGAGCATGTTAACAAAACAATAATACTGCATAATATGGATTTTAAGGGTCAAAGGTATATAGGCCGATCCCATACTCTAACAAAGAAGGGCACCAACTACTCCATTGGCTTCCTGTCAGTGTGCATGTTGTCTTTAAGCTTATGCTTCTTACCTTCAAGGGTATTTCTAGAAAATTGCCATTATACTTGTCCGAATACTTCTCTTAAATTGTATATTCGTGGTAGGCCATACAGTCTTGTAGTCTGAAGATAACAAGACGCTCCTCACTCTTCCTCGTACAAAAGAGGTCAGTGGGTGATAGGGCTTTTAGCAATGCAGTCCCTAGCCTATGGAACTCTTTACCCATCTCTGTTCGCCACTCGTTAGAATTAATATCCAACACATTTGTACAACGTGTTAGTAATTCTAATGGAACACGACGAAGGCTATTTGTACAATGTGTTGAATAGTAATTATAATAGAACAAGACGATGTTACACGGCTTGTTATTCCTCGTACCAAGCGTAGATTTGGTGACCAATCATTGGTCCTGTCCTGTGGAACAACCTTCTTTTTAATATTAGAGAGGCACCTTCCACCAGTGTCTTTAAATGACTCCTGAAAACATACTTATTTCCTGATATTTATATTTTGGTTGTATATGTTATTGTATATTATTTTTTTTATTTTAAGTATTTGTTGTAAGGCGCTGTGTTCTCTGTAAAGCGCCATATAAATGCATTTTATTATTATTATTAAGAGAGCAGTGAAATTTCACATTTTTCCAAAGAGTTGAGCATGTCCTTAAATTGCCATATTGCCTCAGGTAATTGTCTCAGGTAATTATGCTACTGTTTCGTATACTATATTAGATGACATGAGTTTTACCTCGATCAAGGTTCATTAATCTATAATATTTTCGTGTTTAGGCCAAAAAGAAATTCATTTTGTATGGTAAGGCTTTTACCTTAATTCATAAGGTCTATATCACATTATGTTTTGTATTGTTAATGCAATGTATAAACCCATTTATTGATAATATAACCAAATATACATCAGGTATGGCAATTAAGAGTGTTTTTTAATTCTTTAATGATGGCAATATGAACCCCCCCCCCCCCCCCCAATCTTGAATGAGAGCATGCTTAATGAAAAGCAAATATCAGATAGACTTTATAATTTTCAAAGACCGTATAGCTCAGATTCTAATAACAATTTTATTATACTTTCTCAATGTTAAAATAATAAAATCTTAAAAAAAAAAAAAAAAAAATATAAAAGTTTCAAAAGATTTGTAAAGGTGCCATATTGACCCACCATCTTAAATTTTGAGCTGTTGGAAAAAAAAATTAAATTACCAGATAATTAGTTTCTACAGGCATGACAGGTAAATAGAACATCCATGGTACATTTATCACATTTTGCAGGCAAATATTGTCTGGATACTACACTGCTACAGTTGGCCATTTTGAATTTAAGATGGCTGCAATAACCAAATGACTCAATGTTGCTATCAAAAAAATACTTATAGAATTCCTAGATATGGAAAATGGATATAAACCACTGGAATCATGCCTCTTCCACTCTCAGAAACCGGGGATATGGGCACAAAGTGAACTTTAATTGGCGGCCATTTTGAAATTTATATGCCGCAAAATCAACTGTTGATGTTGTTATCAATAACTTATGGATTCCTTGAAACCTTAAAAACATGGGTATTAGACACCAAAATCAGGCTTCTACTAGTCTCAGAGACCGAAATATGAGCAAAAATTGCGGCCATTAAAATTCAAAGGGGGAGGGATTCAAAAAGATGCAACATTATTTTATTATTCAGCTGAAAAACCTATAAGATTTCAGAAAGTATAGTGATCTAATCGCCATAAAAAGCCAAAAAAAAAAAAATAACATAGGAACCTGACTATCATGCAAATATGAAAAAAAGTGAAGTGCCTAGATTACCTGAAACAAATAATTTCCAGTTCCCCTCGTCTACCGAGGGGGGGGGGTGGTTACCACCCCCTTAGGTTTGTTTCCCCGGCTGCTTAAACTCCCTGTTTTGGTGCCAAATTATTTAATGTAATGTCAATTGACATGTTCCGCTCCTTTTAATCCAAAAAACAAACATCCACCGGGGTAAGATACAGGGTGATCCCAAAGTGATCGATAGGGGGTGGTGGTAGGACCACCCCCCCCCCTTCGGGAGTTTTGTTTACAAAAAATGGCTCAGGTAGACGAGGGTAAGGAACAAACTACCTGCCGCCTCGCGAGAGGATCTTTGAATTTAATTAAATACCCTCTACCTCTTGTAATGCGGCACTGTAAGCATACTAAACCTCACTATTCTTCCCATTTATCTTCCTCGGAGTCAGTACGTCGCGCGTGCAGACAGATATTTTGCGTGTAGATTTTTAGCACCGCCTTTATACGCGCGCGGGCGCATATGCCAGCGCTTTGATTAACGCCGGCATTTTCTTGCTGCGATCCATTGCTAATACCATGGGACGTACATTGACTCGAGGAAGATTAAGGTGCACACCACTATTAAGCCTCCCATAGACTTTGTATACAAAATTCATATTCTTATTGAGCTGTATCCCGAGTTACCTTGCGTTTCAGAACATGAGAGTGACGTTTGTTCGCTAAGAACTTTCTTTCATAACATATCCAACATGATCACAACTTTTCCGTATAAATTTGAAATATTAGCGATTTCTTGGAGGGTAGTAATTTTCGCTACTCAAATTTTCGCCCGAAACGGGAAATGCCACGGGGGGTGTTAATCCGCCAGTTATAAAAATATGTCAAAATAAGCTTAATCAAACACATTTTCTTTCAGGAATATCATGCACACTTAAAAAAAAATTGGTTTAGAACAAATTATGCAAAATGTGCTCAAATAGTATAAATACTCAGAATTTTTCTTAGTGAGTACGGACTAGTGCTGTGAGTAAAATTTTGCCGGACCGGAATGCCGCCCAAAGGGTAATTAGTGGTGTGTACCCTTTAAGCGCCGAATATTTTTAGACCCCTCACTTAAGATAGCTAAGAAAAAGTTAAATTGAGTCGTCGAAATTTCACTTCATTAGCATTTTAGTTTTCGAGATCTGGCTTCTCAAAGATTGCCGACCAATACGCCAACCACTCACTTTGACCGATTTGTGAGTTTAGCGCGTGGTTTTCCTATACTTTTGACCCCGACTGAAAGCCTATCAAAGTTCCGACGACACCTTTAAGTGACTTATAGAATTATATTTTGTAATTTACCTTTGCGAGGGTGTGTAAAAAAACCATTTTACATTGAATTAAACACCGTTTGAATATTTTAATAGGTTAACAGATTATGAAAATGTGACTTTTCGCCATGTTATGCAAGAGCAGCAAAAAACAAACATACAAAAAGACGTTTTAAATTTTTTACTCGATTTTAGCCACTTTCCAGGTGCATGCGACCCTTTACGTGCTAAATATTCTCTGAACATCTGCTCAGAATGACCAAAAATCAAACATAACAATAAAAAGTATAAGAACAATATTAAACTGGCTAAATATGATTCATCTAGTAATTCACATAACTGTTGAGATTTGTGCCTTTCAACAAAAAGTCGGGCGTTTTCCGACGATATCTGCATTTAGAAGAAACTTTGAGCGCGTGAACACAATGCGAACCCCCAACCCCCCGACTCACTTAAAGTGTAGTAAAATAGGGGATTTTCAAGGGAAAAATGAGAAAGTGTTATTCTAATATAGTTCTTGAAAGATCGTAGTAGGGACCCTGCCTATATATTAAGTTACAACGATTGCGAGGGTTAAAATAGAGAATAAAAATCGATTTTAAAAAGCCATTTGTACTGTAGGCCTACTAGAGGATTTGGGAGAATTCCGTTGCTACCTTGGACAACCAGTATGTTGCGGCGTGTTTGAGGCCCGTATTTTGAAGTTAAATAGTTGATTTTGTTGCCATAAAGAGCAAATACGAAGAGAAACCCTAATCATTTTGGTTCTGATTAAACAATTTAAGTGTTTTAGAAAATAGTGTAAAATAGAGAAAAAAATACAAGAAAGCTGTTAAATATTGCATGTACCACCCCAAACGGCTGTTGTATAACGAGACTAGCCCCATACTGCGCGCTTAAAGGGTGCACACCCCTATTACGCCTCCCCATAGACTTTGTATAGAAAATTCATATTCTACTGAGATGTATCTCGAGTTACATTGCGTTTCAGAAAATGAGAGTTGCACAGCTTGTTCGCAAGACTTTCTTCTATAACATATCCAAAATGATCAAACTTTTCCGTATAAATTTGGAAAATTTAGCGATTCTCATGCGAGCGGTAGTATTTAGCTACTCAAATTTTCGCCCGAAAAAGCCGGGAAATGCAAAGTGTTGTGTTAATCCGCCCGTATAAAAAAGCAAATAAGCTTAAATCAACACTTTCTTTCAGGAAGGAAATATCAGGCACACTTTCAAAAAAAAATTGGTAGAGACCAAATTTTATGCAAAAATTGTGCTCAAATAGTATCAATAACTCAGAATTTTTCTCGTGAAAGGACGGACTATGCTGTGTTAAATTTTGCCGGAAGTGGCCGCCAAAAGGGTAATCCTAGTGGGTGTTACCCTTTAAGCGAGAATATTTTTAGACCCGCAATAGCTAGCTAATAAAAAGCTACACATGAGTCGTCGTCGAATTTTCACTTCATTAGCATTTTAGTTTCAGAATGGCTTCTCAAAGATGCCGACCAATTACGCCAAAAAACCACTCAATTTTGACGATTTTGTGAGTTTAGCGCGTGGTTTTCCTATACTTTTGTACCCGACTGGAAAGGATATCAAAGTTTCCCGACGACAAACCTTTTAAAGTGGACGTTATAGAATTCATATTTTGTAATTTACCTTTGCGATGGTGTTTGTAAAAAAAATTTATTGAATTTAAAAACCGTGATTGAATTTTAAATAGGTTAACAGATTAATGAATATGTTGACTTTCGCCTATGTATGCAAGATGCAGCCAAAAACAACTACAAAAAGAACGTTTTAAAGTGTTAATCGATTTTAAGCCACTTTTCAGTGCATGCGACCCTTTTACGTGGCTAAAAATTTCTCTCTTAAAATCTGCTCAGGATGACCCAAAATCAACATACAATTAAAAAGTATAAAACAATTATATAAAACGTGGCTAATATTGATTATATAGTAATCCCATTGTTGAGATTTGCCGTTCAACAAAAAGGCGGGGGCGTTTTTTCCGCCTGTATATGCATTTTGAAACTTGGGCGCGTTAACACACTGCGAACCCCCCAACCACGACTACTTAAAGTGTAGTAACAATCGGGGGGAATTTTAAAGGAAATGGAAAGTGTTAGTATTAATATAGTTCTGGGAAAGATCGTAGGACCTGCCTATGATATTACTTACAACATTTGCGAGGTTAAAATAGAAAAAAAAATCGATTAAAAAAGCCCATTGTGACTGTAGGGCCTACTAGCGATGTTGGGAGGAATATCGTTGCTAACCTTGACCAAACCAGTATGTTGCGGCGTGTTTGAGCCCGTATTTTTGAGTTAAATAGTTGATTGTGTTTGCCCATAACAAGCAAATACGAAGAGGAACCCTAATAATTTTGGTTTGATTAAACATTATAGTGTTTTAGAAAATAGTTAAAATAGATAAAATACAAAAAAGAGTTAAACTATTGCCATATGTACCACCCAAAACGGCTGTATAACGAGACTTCGGCCCCATACTTGCGCGCTTAAAGGGTGGCCACACCACTAGTACGCCTCCATAGATTTTGTATACGAAAATTAATATTCTATCTTGAGCTTATCTTCGATGTTACTTGCGTTTTACAGAAAATGAGGTTGCACAGTTTGTTCGCCAAGAATTTCTCTTTTTTAAACATATCCAAAATTGATCAAAATTTTCGTATAATTTTGAAATATTAGCGATTCTTGGAGGGTAGTAATTTCGCTACTCAATTTTACGCCCGGAAACCGGGGAAATGCAAGTGTGTGGTAATCCGCCAGTAAAAAGCAAAATAAGGCTTAAATCAACACATTTTTTTCAGGAATATCATGCACACTTTCCAAAAAATTGGTAGAGACCCAATTTATGCAAAAATGTGCCTCAAATAGTATCATAACTCAGCATTTTTCTCGTGAAGTACGGACTATTGCTTTGATAAATTTTGCCGGAAGTGGCCGCCAAAAGGCGTAATTAGTGGCTGTGTGTACCCATAAAAGCAAACACACAGGCACATTGGTACGCCAATAATCCATCCACCATGAGTGAAAATAATCCCACAATAGTTTTATCAAGACAAGCTCCTGCATTATCTACAATGATAATATTCTTCTCCATATTGTTCACATTCCGTATTCTATGGATATCCATGAAAAGAAAAGGAATCAGAGGAAATTATTATGAGTGTTTTGTTGGGTTTGTTTGTTTTTTGAATTAATTGTATTATTTATAAATAG
This sequence comes from Ophioderma brevispina, assembly GCA_023653785.1. Taxonomy (NCBI): domain Eukaryota; kingdom Metazoa; phylum Echinodermata; class Ophiuroidea; order Amphilepidida; family Ophiodermatidae; genus Ophioderma; species Ophioderma brevispina. Next base: position 64,445 of record JAMKCH010044741.1, on the reverse strand, counting down.
TTCTGTCCCGTTACCAATAAGCACGCTGATTTGGGCGATTTGGCTGATTTAATTTTAGGTGAGGGCTAATGTATTAAAAGCTTTACAACCTATGCAAAAATCTTAATTTTGAAAAACTAGAGTGGACGCAATATTTTCAAATGTGCCAGTATCTCACGCATCGACCACGCATCTGCCAGGGATTATATTTTTTTCCGGGGAAAATAAAGAGATAACATATTCCGGACTAAACATCAATACAATAACCGAACGTGTAATTCAGATTTCAAGATTTACCAATTCGGTGAACGCAGAAAAGTTTTGTATTACCACCTGACCCACATATTTGAAAACCTTGTTAAAAGCTGATCATATGGACCAAAATAACGTCCTTCTAAGATTTATTGAATGGGTCTTATCAATTAATTTACGATGGGAATTGGGGGTCAGTAAAATGAAAGAGTGAAAAAAAATCACTCTGCTTTCGAGTTATTTTAAATAACTCTAATCGCGTGGCTTTAGCTCTAAAAAGAGCGGAGAAAATGCAACCCGACACCTTCACTCGCCGTTTAACAGAGCCCACTCTCTTACCGAGTGGTCAAAATGCACTCTTCTTCGGAGTGAAGCCCACTCCTGAACTCTTATCGACAGGGTTTGTCTTAAAAGAGTGAGAAAATGCTCACTTCTTTTCGGAGGTTGAACTAATAGCCAATCAGAAACGCCGCAAATCGTGTGATTATTTTCGGACAACATGGCGGACGAGTTAAGTGAGGGACCGTCAGGCAAATCGTTGTGAACGAAGTTGAAAGGTTGAAATAGTGAAGAAATCATAGATATCTTCACGGTGAGTATATTGAATGTGTCGGTCACAGTCATAGCATTACAGAAAAGTGGGAGAAGCAAAATGTTATTTACAGGATTATCACTCTACATCGGTACGTCTGCGCCAGGGCTCCCGGCCAGGCTAGGCTTAACCAAGTACGAACGCAACGATCATGCAGTACGGGCATGCATGATACCGTATGATTCATAACACGTTAATGCATGCCACACTGAATCATGCCAATGATGCGCCACAATATTCATTCATGTCACGATGCTATGAATTATGACCTACACATACAATATACTCACCAAACAAACACAATTCCTAAAGAATCACAACTCTATAAGAGTGACTAGTTCACTCTAAAAAGGAGTTATCAGTTCACTCTTTCCTTAGAGTTATTTTGTTTACTCTTTATTTTGAGTGGATCTCACTCTAAAAGATGCGTCACTCAGCTGGCTCTTTTTTGGAGTGAGATTTCACTCTTTTAGAGTGGTTTTTCACTCTTTCGTTTTAAGAGAGCACATTCTAAATAGCATTTCAGCTGTGACAATTAATGGCGCTTTTCAATCTTAAAAAAAATACGTTGCTTAATTTGTTGGTAACATTGCCACTCCTATCGGTGTACGGCCGTTTAGTGACCCTGGGTCAATGGTGACTCTGATGAATTCAGCAGCCGTTTACGGAATAGAGTGCATACCTTTCCTATCGACCGATGATGTTAACTCTATCTTAGGCTAGAGCCTAACATGATAACCACTTTAAAGGGATTTGAATCTATCGGCACATATATAATGAAATATCCCTAAATATGACATACCAGATGGTTTGCATGGTCATTGGAGTATTCATTGCGAAGAAAACACCATTTTCACGCTTAACTTTCGAAGCAGTAGACGATTTAACGAAGCCGCCGTGTTTATTTTTTACGCTATCGTTTTGCCACAAGTCATGTTTAGTCTTTCACACCAATTGAAAGATGATCGGTGGTTAGTCAAGTTCTGGCCTGTATGAAAGACTATCACGTTTACTTTTAACATTGAAATTAAAAACACAGCTTTAATTTAACGTTTTCCTTTAAAATATGTAAATTTATCAAAAATGGCATACATTTGTGCTTAATTTTTATAAAATGAGCCTGTTATTCTTGAGAAATATAGTTTTTAAAATACAATTAGGAAACTCTTCATCATACAAAGAAGCGCTACTCGCTATATTGAAAAGTACGTAGATTGCTGAACCGGGCATTGTGGGTTTCGAACACTGATCTCTATACAATGGAGTGGAAACCTGGGCTTCGTAATTGAGGCACTGACGGCCATATTGGTCATCCAAAAAGAGCCCAAGCAGGTGGATAAGAGCCGGGCATTTATACAAAATTTGTTCCCATTGAAATGTGGATAAGCGACATAACAGACTACAGAATCAAGACATTTCAGTGACCTCATTGTAATGATACAACTTCTGCCAAAAAGATGTCTCTGGAATGCTATTGTGTTCGGTAAACCAAGATGTCCGCCCGTTGCTTCATTCATCTAATATACAATTACTGTTGTGTAGCCAATCCATTGTATAGAGATCAGTGGTTACAGTGCGACTGCAATGAAACTATAAATATTCCACGTTTTCATGGATTGTTAGTGTTTAGGTCAACTAAAACCTTTGTTAATCACAAAATGATATCTAAAACACCCCTCTTTACATTTTTCTCAAATCACTGAGGTTTTAAAAAAGTGTAGTTTTTTTAAATTCTAAACGAACTTAGCTCCTATCCTTTGTGTGCTCAACGAAGTTCACAAGGATGAGGCTTAATTGTGGCAAACTTGCTGAAGTCATGTGATATATTTTCGTTGGCTTCTGTTTCAGTATTGCATGCGGCGTTGTAAATATACCACAGGGAATAAACATGGTAGCTTCCATGATTGCTGTACAGTTGTGTACATTTGTCGGAATAAGTCTGGATTTTTTTTCGCAAGAAATACTCCAATGGCCATGAAAACCATCTGGTACGTTTTATTTAGGGATGTTTCATTAAAGCGATAGATTCATAGGAATAATTAAATCACTTTAAAAAAGTTCCCACAAGCTAATTATTAGAGACAGGCGATCACTCTATGTTGAACGAGCTATAGGCCTATGTGATTGTGGTTGTGCGCAGCCTAACCGAGACAGATCCAGCCAACATGCCCTTCTGGGGCCCACATGGGTTTAACATGGGCAAGGTGGGCTTAATGTGGGCTAGGGCTTCAAGTGGGCAACCCAGGGTGGATCCATGTGGGCTATAAGTGGGTATATTTGGCTTGGGTTACATGTGGGCAACCCCAAATGGGTCCATTGTGGGTTATTCAAGGGTCTGTGTGGGATCTAGGACATGGGATTTTCAAGGGTTTTTTATATGGGCCCCATGTGGGTTGATGGTGGGCATGGGCTACAGGTGGGCTTCCACAGGGCTCACCCATATGGGCGTGGTCTCGATGACCTGTAATTTTTTTCTGCTGTAAAATGCACATTTTGATCATAATGTGTATTTTTAAGTATTTTTTTAAATAAATTAATTCTCAGACAAGCCCTATAATGACTGTATCTAGTTACTTTTCATCACTTACCATTTTGAAGACACCTTTTAGAGAAAGGATGGTGTACCGATTGTAACATTTTGAAAACACCACAGAACATACATATCATATTAAAAATAAACCTTTCATAAAATTAAACGTAAGCAATTCTTGTTTCATTGCACTTCAGCTATTATTCCCATCTTTTGGGAGATATTTAGCTGATGAAACAACAAAACATACATATGTGTGTTTTCACCTAATTGTGGGCCACTTAATGCTCCACATGCAAAGAGGATGCAATAAAATCAATTTTGAATTTGCGCATCTTTGGCCAATGAAAGCCCCTATGGGCCCCACATTGAACCTGTATGGGTACAACTCGGGTGAGCCCATAACAACCCCAGAAAGTGATAACCTATGAGGGAACACACATTGTACCCGTGTAATACCCACCTGCAACCAACTGGGCAAACCCACATGGGGCCAATCGAGGCCCAGTGGACAAAACCCAAGTAGGCCCCACATGGGGCCAATGAAACAGCGATTTTGCCCATGTGGGGCCCTCATGACGTGCCCACCTAAAACCGTATTTTACCCACATGGGCCCCAACTGGGAATGTTGGCTGGTCGAATTGTGATTTGGTAATAAGATGCTTATTTACGACGTACCACAAGAGAAGGGAAATTAGGAGCTGGTTGTCCAGTTGTTGCAAAATACAGCTGGCTGTCAGGTGAAGCATTTGAAGCAAATGTTTCAGTTGGTTTCGTGATGGAAAAAGGAGGTCGAACGCTAGGACGGTTCCTTAATCTAGCCACCAGTGGTATGCAGGCAAGCACAAGAATGGTAATGACCCCTATTACACCTCCTATGATGATACCAGCAACCTCTCCTCTAGACAAGCCAGATGAGTTGCTCTCCGCTGAAGACAAAGAATTGAACACAAAGTAACTGATGTCTTTCTAATAAATGGACCACCTTCCCAAATAGTTTGTCCGATTGTGATATAAAATTGGATGGATTGAGCATGACACGGGATTTGTTATGAAATTGTTACACTTAATTACTACTCAAAAACATTATTACCGTGTGCCCCATCCCCTCTGAAAACTTTCCCAATGGATTTTTAACCAAAACCCTGGTAATTGATGGGGTACATCGGCACGACCACAAAACAGAATAAAATCGGTTGTACCGATTCAAAATAGCGGTCCAAAAACCGATTTTTGTAAATCGCACAAAATTCTACCGTCGAAAAATGGCAAACCACTTTCCCAAAGGATTTTTTTCCATAAAATGTGGTGGCTCAAATTAGGAGAAAACAAATACATTTACATTCTGCAATAATTGGAAAAAAAATTACTCCAGTGCGATTATAAGGGACAAAACAAGGCAATTACATACCAGTTTGGGCAAAAATAATTTGGCGTTTGGCGCGCGAAAACAAAATGTTGGGTCCGTTTGGACCCCCTCTCCCTTAAGTGCCCTTGTAATTATTGGTCGGCCTCTAAAACAATAAAAATAATTTTAAAAATAATAACACTTACGAGTAGGAGAAACCACGGGAGCTGATATCTCTGATTCACATCTATTTCCTTCATAACCTTCCCTGCATCTGTAACAAATGTGTGACAATAACAAAAACTGTCTGCAGGTGATTTTAAATATTTGCTATATGGATATGGAAAAGTAAAAGAGGCGTAAAGGCCTAATTTGTAGAATTATTTTTTTCTGACTGACCGATTTTATCAAAGGTCAAATGTAACTAGACGACAAACATTTAAAAATGCTGTATTTGATTTGAAAGGGCATCGGAAATTTGTACAAGGAAAATAGCAATGTACAGTTAAATATACTTGTTATTTACATTTATTTACAGATACGGGCAAAACATGTTGGGGTCAATTTTATTTGTACAGGATTTGAAATTGTGTGCATACACTGCAGATGCAAGAATGGGACTTTAACAGGAACCAGTCATAAGGAGTTAAACATTCCAGAGATATTGATACTCACATGCACACTGGATTTTGAAGCGTTCCAACTTGACTCACGATACAAGTTCCGCCATTGTTACACGTATTTGTAGCGCAAACATCTTTAATGAAATAGAAAGTTCAGAAACATATTTCGGTTAAGAAAAACCTGTTCCAGGAACAACACAAGCGCCTAGCAGATTAGGTTGTGCTATTTAGAATGTTAAAAATCATGACCAGTGTATGTTTTACATTTGATTGACAGTCAATGCAGAATTGGTGTAGTATGTGAACTGAACTTCTTGTGATCGTTATAACTCTTGATTAAAGGGAAATTGACACGCAAAGTTCGGTTATATAAAAGCGAGAAATGAAAACAATCACGCTTTCCTTAACAAAACATATTTTACACAACTTTTTAAACAACCGATTTAAGATAACGGGCGATATTTTCCCGTTTCCATTTCACTTTGATCAAGATTTGCTTTTTAAATTGCACAGAAATTACATGCGCAACATTAAACAGTCGGGTATAATGCCATTCAGAATCCTAGAAGATAACTAATGGTTAGAAGAAAATTATTGATGCTGTTTAAAAGAAATGGAAGAATAACGTTGATACACTTGGGAAGAATATCATCACATAATCAGAAAGAATGTTGTACATTTAATATCCCCTGACCAATGTAAAAGCAAACAAACACACAAACATTCACAACAAATCTGTGGTATTATTTATGTCTTGGATTCAGCAATTTAGGACATACCTTTTGAGCTTTCGATGACAACCGTAACAACTGATGGACTGGTTATGTCTTCAGCCGTGGAACTAACGAACATTATTTGGAATTGCTCAGGTGGTTCATAGACGGCATCATTGACAATTTCAATTTGTACTGTAGCAGAGGTCTGGCCTGGACTGAATGATACGACTTGTTCTATTATTGACTGGTAATCTGAAGGCGCACGGGCAGTGTCAGGTAGTGTTGAGACCCCTGTTTGAAAAGAATATTGTAAATAGTGATCGGCTTTTGTTATTCATTCAGAATACTCTTAGGGTGAAATTTCATTTCCCCCTAACGTATCCCTTTGTATTGAGGTTCATTCCGTGTTGGATAACAAAGGATATGAATATTAATTTATGCAAATGAAGGATAATCCATAGAATAACAAAGGATATGAATATTAATTTAATAAGAAAATAACTCATAACCTAATGAATAATTAAAATTTCCCCCTATTCCACTGTTAAGAGTTACTATGCTATCCCCTACGTTAGGGCGAAATTGGCTTTTGTTATTCACTCAGAACAGAATGCTCTTAGGGCGAAATATCATTTCACCCTAAAGTATCCCTTTGTATTGCGGTTTATTCCGTTTGGGATAACAAAGGATATGAATAATAATTTATGCAAATGAATGATAGTCCCCTAGAATAACAAAGGATATGAATATTAATTTAAATAAGAACTCATTATAACCTAATGAATAATTAAAATTCCCCCTATTCCACTGTTAGAGTTACTAATCGTTGTTACATCTTGTGTAAAAATTAATGTGGGATTTTTTTTTTATATCAGTGCTATTCTTAATTTTCTAAAGATAGGCAATTAAAGTTTACGGCTGGTATTCTGAAATGGAGACTAACTTTAGTCCTGGGTTTAAACCAGGGTTAGTCCTACATAAGTGGATTTGTTTCCTTTCCAAAAACTGTAAAAGTTAAATTAACGGGTGAGAAAATTCCTTATAGATGGGCCATTCTGGCCCATCCATGGGGAATTTTCTCACCCATTATGGCACATCTTCAGAGTATGTTGAAAGGAAAAAGTTCATGTAGGACTAAGCCTGGTTTAAACTCAGGTCTAAAGTTAGACTCCCTTTCAGAATACCAGCCTAAAAGTTTAAACAGTTTATAAATTTAAGCAGTCGTTTAAAGGGTAAACTGAGCAACCCTGTTGTTCAGATCACCCGTAAAGCAACTGTTTAAACTTTTAAAAAACGTCTTCTATGTGAAGTGCCATGCCCTAAAAAAATCCGTTATGTTTTATCCAATACAGGGATTGATGGACAAGCAAGGGAGATTCTGAAAGCTATAGAGGACGAAGCCGGAAACACTATATAGCACAATTCGTTCTAAATTTATGCGCAGTTGTATGTGGAGATAAAAGAGTCATGTGCTCAAACATGTTTTGACCAAATTCAATCGAATCCTTTATTTTTATACAGAACTGAATTGCAATAAAAAAGAACACATTTGTAAGTCTTTCAAGAACATGGAATAGATATTCCATGGTGAAAAGTAATTAAAAACGAAGCAGCTTACTTATTGATGAAGAAGTACTTGTTCGACCAGTCCTATGAACAGTTACTGTAACCGATGCTTGGGAATCCACCGCGGTATATTGACTTCTATCGAACGAATATGCCACTGACAAAAAGATTCAATACATGTATTAAGTACATATATAAAATGATTTTACCTAACATACGCCTTTTGGAATGGTTTGCTAAATATTCTCAAGTACTGAATGAGATTTTTAACAATCATTAAGTATTTTTTTTATAAAGAGGCCCTCCTGAGAAGCAGAACGGTTGCTGTTTCAAATAATAGAAAGATTCAAGTTTATAAATATACATTATCAATGGATGCGTGATATCTGACTTTACTTTTACTCCAAACAGCAATTCAGTTTCGAGGATGATTGGTAAAAGAAAGCAACCATGAAATGAGACTGGATACACAGAGAAGACGTTGTTTAAAAGTTTAAACGGTTGTTTAAAAGTAACAATTTTTAACGGGTGAACTGAACAACTGTTAAACAACTTGTTTAAGATTTTAAACAACTGTTTAAACTTTTAACGCGTTTTTTGCAGTGTATATTGATCTTAGACTTGTTGGCCCGTATTCTCAAACGATGTTTAACGCTAATCACTGGTTAAACCGCTAAAATAAACGCTATTCCCAAAGCATGGTTAACTTTAACCGCTGTTTAAATTTTAGCCGAACTTCGTTAAACATGCCTAAAAACGTTGTTAACTTAGACTTGGTCCGGGTAGTTTAAGGTGTGTTACCTTCACGTATTCATCAAATGCCTGATATTTTCAGCTCTATGTCATACTCGTGGTTAGACCAGCTACCTCATTTATTCTCTTTACTTCCGAGTCCTCAGTTATTTCTTCTCGTCCTTTTCTTTCCTTTGCTTCTATTTTCATGCTCGTTTTTATCTGTTTTGGTATTGAATGATCAGTGTGGTCACAACGACATAAAACGGTTTTAAATAGGCCGCGGTGTTTTGTCTTCATCATTCAACAATTCTAAGCTCCTTGCTAACGCGACCTTCTTGAATTTACACGTGGGTTTCATGCGTTGCATTTACCACTACGGAAGGCATTGTCTAACACATAAATATTGTTCACGCACAACGTAATATATAGGGCGAAGATAAGTCACATTTCGGTGGATGATATTTAACGGTACGTCGTTTAAATACCGTGGTTAGCTAAAACGACTTTGTTAACAACCATATTTTACCCGCGGTTTTTTAAACAGTGCGTTAGCTAACACCGTTAGGCCTACCACCGTTTATTTTAAGCCTCGTTTGAGACTAACGTCCCGGTTTGTATCTAACATAAAAGGCAACATTTTGAAAAAAATAAATCCAACGTGAGGGCAAACTTAGCCGAATAACACCTACTTCTGATAGCTTGCAGTTAGTTTCCGTCCAATACGGGGTTTTACAGTGGTTATGACAATCGCATTGACATCGACTATTTCATGAATGGGGCGGGGCATCCACCATATAACTAGCACCAGTAACATACCAAGTAAGCCTATTCATGTCCTCATTTTATATTCCAATCATATTGCATTGTTTTGGTCGCTATTTTACAGGTGCTTAATACGGGTGAGTCCAAAAAAACTTGACCCTGATTGTGTCTGCCATTTGATTTTTAATAACATATATTTAACATGTGGTATCATCTGAAAGCCTAGAGCATTCTCTTTATTTGTGGCAAAGATCATTCACATCGGTTGGGTATAGGGCCTTGCACAGAGCTAAATATGTTGAATGTACTTTTGTTTGTCCTCCAGATCAACCAGCATGAAATGAATACAATACATTCACCTGGTTCCCCTGAACAGTTCGGTTATTCTGCAGGTGATTACTTTGTAGTCTCTGCAGGCGTGGGTTGTTCTGAGGCAGGTCTGGCCAAGATAACTATTGACCTGCCGTGCAAACGCCCTATATGACCGAGGTATTGTCGTTTGAATCAAGTAGTTCAGTTTTCACGCTCGGTCCACTTAATTCACATTTAAAATGAATGGCGTTCATCGCAGCCGTTGGAATCCGTGGATAGGGTAAAAAGCTGACTACGGTTCATTCAAAAGACTGTAGCTTGCCCTATACTTATCCGATTAGAATTATCTTAGCAGCAAATTAAAGATAATCAATTTTTTTTGATGAGACCACAATTTCAATATATATTATTTAAATTCAAAATGGTTGAGCACAATCAGGGTCAGTTTTTTTTTACTCACCCTATCTTAAATCTCGTTTTATGGTTCCTTCAAACAAATCAACAGCTTTCCCTCGCATAACTATTAATATTTTATTAGTTTACGGGTTTGTTAATTAAACATAGTTTGTTCTCGAACGCATACCATCGTCGTCTTTGATCTCAACCATCGGGCATGGACGTTCATGGCGTCGCAATGGATCTTGTCCAGTCTTGCTAAAAAAGTTGAACCCAGAAAATTTCACCATTTGGCTCTAAAAAACGTTGTCATTTACAATAGGGATTGTAAATGATGCCCAGCTGTCACCGGATTCAAAGTGAGAGTGTGTTCAACAACGCTGTAGTCCATTGATGGAGTAGCGGTAGTTCCATTGTACTGGCAACACGAGTAACAAAACAACCAAATTTACAATGTGTTTGTAATTTATTGGTACTTTAAAAAAAAACCTGACAACAAACAACACTGTATTCACTATGTGCTATCTGATGCCCCTTAAAGCACACAGTGTCGGTGCTGACAGAGATATGATTTTGACGTCCAAGAATATTCATTTGGTCGCACTGATTAAGTTGATAAACATGAGTAGTGTAGAAATATTTAATGCATGATGTTCTTCTTACGAGTTAAAAATGTTCATGACTTTGTTTTTTATTATATTCGGATGGAATTCCATCATCCCTATTTCTTCCCAGCGATATAGTGTATTTAAATCTTCTCGGAGTAGTTTAGCATCGCCTTCTCCTTTCACAGCGATTATATAGATCATTAAATATCATCAGCAAATAGACAGCAATGTTATGATGTAAATTCGGAACAGCATCGGCCCCAACCCAGCCTTTCAACAACCTTAAATCACATGCGCATCTGGAGACACACACACATTATATCACGTTGGTAAGTAGGCAAAATAGAACAATGGATTGACCGCATGTTTTGTTTGACCATTAATTTCCACGACGGTCGTATCAATATTTTGCGTGTAATAATTGTATGCTTTAGCACATACCTAGACCTTTCAGGGAATATATCAAAAAGCTTGCAACCAATTCCATTTAATGTACTTAAATGAAAAATGCGACAAAAAATCTTACCTATTGTTGTCTCCGTTGTCTAAGTATCCTGATCGACGAACGTAACTTAGTTACAAAATTAATCACTATTTCCATTACGGGAAGATCTCAGAAGTTAAGCTAAATTCGCCTGAAAGATTAGAAGTACAAAGCTATTAGAGCATTCTTCCTTAGCACTGATTAGAAAGTGAAAACAATACAGCACTCGCAAAGAAACTGGTACATCGAAAACTTCTTTTTTTTCATCTTCGCATAGTAAGATCGTTTTCTACATGACATTAAGAAAAAAAGAACCATGAGTTCATACTTTTCTGTTTCACTCCGTTTCCTGTTTTAAATCAGAGATAACTCAGTTTACTGCGGGACACAAATATCGAGTTTGCACTACTTTCCGGTTGAATGAACAGGTGAAGAATTGGTTGAACATTGATTAGATTGAGTAAGAAATAGAAAATATAGAAACACTGCGCTGACAGCTGCTGCCATACATGCTTTGCAAGGTTATGTTAAGTTTAACTGATTCAGGACTTGGATGCATTTCAAGTTAAATAATCATCTTTGATAGGATGTACTGCCAACTTTGAACATAGTTTCATGAAAACTGGATTCTTGGAAGTACTGAATTTCCCATGGTTTTACTACCCTTAGCTACCTGGAATTCTGCTACACACCTGTATTATGTATATTTACTTCATTGAACCTGGGTCTCCAAAGTGAGATTGATTTTGTTTATTGGCAAAGTAATAGAGCATCCCTCAACTCATCTTATGAATGGAAATTTATCTCATCTTCAATACACTCAAGTGCTCTTCAAGTACCCCCAACTACTGTTACATGCTGCATTATAATAGGACTGAGCTGCTAGCCCTTAAGAATCAACTGGCAGTAAATGGCTCCACCAGAACCCGTGTATACTTCCATAACAAGAACTTCTGTGGTATCTTTTCAACTTGAGACGCAGGCGTGGGGGAACCCCTCAGACTTTCTAACAGAAACCCTTGGAGAAATCTATCGCTGAAATTCCCAAATCAATTTTGATTGCAGATCAGCTACACAAAATTCCGCACATGTTACTGATAGACTTGATAAGACGCCGAGTCGAGGTCAGACGGAGCAAATCTATGATCTAATCTCGACGCCATCAAGTATGAACCAAAAATTGCACCTGAATGTCCATCTCTGGAATGCAAGATCTCTCGGGAACAAAACTCACTTAACCTGTGACTACATCATTGAAAATGCTGTAGATTATTATTATAACTGAGTTCAATGGTTCAGAGAGAATGAATTGGGGTGCATAATTGGGGAAAGTCAACCTCCTGCTATGCGTGTTTTTGAGTAAACCTCGTGTGAGTGACAACTGGTGGTGGTCTCGCCGTTATTTATAACAACCACTGAGATGTCGTTCACTTAGCCCCGATATAAGATCACCATGTACTTGGAAGTTGCCTGCTGTTTTCAGGTCTCACCAATCAAGTTTGTATTTTTGCTATATATCGACCATCTCCCTCTAAAGAAATGGTCTTAAGACTTCTGAATTCCTCACCGAGTTCAATGATTTCCTTGAAGATGTCCCCTGTCTCTTCCCTTAGTTGAAACGCCTTATTGTTGCAGACTTCACATCCATATGCATGTCCCATCAAAATCTGTGTTTGCCCATTTGCACGCTTCTTAACTAATTCGATGTACAACAGCATGTCGTAGGTCCCACCCATAGGGATGGTCACTGTCTAGACCTGGTAATATCCCTAAGATGGCGGATTCTCTTGTCCAGAGTGTCCATAGATCGGAGAATCTCTTATTCTGATCATCATGTTGTCCAATGCAAATTGTCTGTTTCTAAGCCCAAACGGGGCAAAAACCTTGTGTCCAGATCTCGTACTATCGCATATGGATGTGAAGCTTTTAATGGTGATCTTATAAAGGCTTTTGCAACTTTTCCTTTTATGGTAGTGCTAGTCATCAAGTTATGGTTTACATCAAAGCATTCTAATGTCCTAACAACTCATTGCCCTTTACAACACGTCACACTACTTTCAAAACGCACATCCTCCATGGTAATAACAAACAGGGTCCCCCACCTTGCTCCTGCTCGAGCGAAGACAACTCGAAGAACAGTGGCAAAAAAAATGACTCCAATGATCGCCCAGGCATATCTTAATCAAGTTCATTCTCTTGACAGCTTATACGGTCAGAAAAATCATTGTACTAACAATGAGAAACGATCTTCTCTATATAAGACGTTTTAAGCCAATAAGCACGCTCCTTGAATAGGGAGCCCCCCTCCCTTCCTCCTCTCTCCCTCAGGAACAATCAATGGCGACTTAGTAATACTTCAGCAAATTCATTGTTTTAATTATAAGATTGTCAAAATCATGCAAAATATAACCATCACCAACACAAATCATGCTTTCCAGGTTGAGCCTTTAGGCCAATGCGACAACGATGCTTCTCGTATATCTCAGTTGTCCAGTTTCGATCTCTCCCACTGATGAGGACGAGATACGCTTAGTTGGTTGGACGCCTCTCCAAACAAAATCTTGTGATTAGACCCCTCCATCTTGGCTTTTAAAGAACATCAATACTTCCGCCCAAGTTTTGACTTCCATTGTCATACTTCACTTGCTTCTGGGTCATTCCTTCAACTATTAAGCTGCCAGAGTGACCCCCAATTTTGAAAGCCCACCTAGGAAAGATGATTAAAAACTATAGACCTGTGTCAATGTTCCCGTTTTTGGTCGCAACTTCATTGAAAATTGCGCTCGATCTTGTCCATACATCATTGTGTGTACTAAGTAACTTAGTCGCAATTTCAGTCTGCTTACAGGTCTGGCACAGCACGAGACGGCCCAGGCTACGTGTTAAGAGGTGATATTTTGACTGCTTTGTGACAATCGGTGGCCGTCTCTTGGTGTTGCTGGACCTGTCGGCAGCATTCGACACGGATTGATTATTCTAACGTTGCTTTACCGTCCCAGTGAGGTATTTGGGTATCTCGGTCAGGTGTTGATTTTTTAATCGATTTAGTTGGTCGCAACAGTAGAGTTACTGTTTTGCAAGATGAGGCTATCTGACCGCAAAGGTGTTGAATTCGGCCTGTTTTCCTTCCAGCTCCGTCTCGTAGAACAACCAATTTTTCTCTTTTATACGCAAACCTCTTGCTAATCCATTGAGCGTTACCCCCGCATCAAGTTCCATATCTATTGCCTGATCTTCACATTATACATCACTGTTGAATCCAGAAATCCTTGTGAGCTTAGTCAAGCACATCTATCGTGTCCTCCATTCACATGACATAAACCTGGATGTCTACACATGCTCCAACTCAATGAAAATAAAACGAGTTCATGTTTTGTGCAACGAAGGATTCAACTCTTCTTCTCCGATGTTCTTCTTCTTCAAGTTGGAAATGAACACTTTTGGCCATCCGCCACAATCAAGAACCTTGGTGTGAACTTTGATTCACCATTACGATTAGACAAGTCACTTCAATTGTGGCATCTGCCAACTTTTCATATTCGCAATCTCTCTCTCGATAGGATGTACATAGACCAGAACACTTGTCATGCTGCTTGTTCTGGCTTAATCATCACGGCTTGACTACTCTAACTCGCTGCGTTTGGATTATCGGTGTAAGAGACTGATCGCCTCCAACGAATTCCAAACCGAGCTGCCGAACTCATCTTCCGTGCTTTCAAACGTATGACCCTGTCACACCTTTCTTCAATGATCTCCATGGCTCCCAGTTCCTCAATCGTACACGTTTTAAACTCTTAAATCTGTTTACATGCATCACTGACTCTGCTCCACTATATCTTACCGAACTCATTCACTTGGTAAACTCGCCAACTAGAACTTGGCGTTTGCATCCGATAAAAGACTTCTCCAAGTTCCACGTACTCGCACTTTATCTGGCGACAGAGGCTTCAAGCCTGCTGCTGCTCAGTTCTGGAACAATCTCCCTCACAACATGCGCCATTCAAGCTCACTAGCTTCATTTTAAAACCGCACGCTCAAAACTCTCTGTTACAATATTTACTTTTGTTTTTTGCTTCTTCTGATCACCTTGCTCTGTTGTACCATATTTTCATTGCTTTTTTAGCGCTGTGATACATTTTCTTTGTAAAGCGCTATATAATGCGTTCATGTATGTTGGTATCGTTTTGGGTTTGGGGAATTACGTGCTCTCTTCCTTCTTTTTATGTTTTATCGCATTCTGATGCGAATTCCCCATAATGGTAGAATAACCTCTATGGCCATGACTAAACAAATTCCGTAATCCCAATATAATCAAGACGACTACTAATCATCGTCACGATATTATTGCGGCACATTTGGTATTCCCCTATTTCTCCTTGACTTGGTCTGTCCAAACAGACTTTAAAGACTTCACTGTCCTTCCCGATATCATCAAAATCATCATCTCTTGTCAGGACCGTTATTGGAATCGTGCGGTATTGGTCGGTTGCAGTGTTTGTCCTGCTGGCGAAACGGAATCCCTTCTCCTTCCTTTGCTAGATAGTCTGAAGATTCCGTTGCACTCAAATCTCGTGTAATTGACATTTCTAGATAAGCCGATACGGAAATATTATGTATAGAAAAGACAAGTATTTCACCACTGTGGCGCGTTAACCACAACCTCATTCTAATGTTAAGGTTGGCCTATCGGCTCGTTGGTGTTTGGAAAACGCACTAGTATTATTTCGGTATTAGTGACAGAAATACTTCTGTCCAAAACTGCATTTTATTAGATATTTCAATTGACTGGTTTATTTCCATAGCTTTTTGTGGCACGACGCTTGTGGCACTGGGTTGCCAAAAAGGAAAATTGCCAATTAAATAAAACAAATAAACTTGTATTGGTTTTTTCCTTTTTCTGAAGTTGTTATTATCTATAACAGGGTGAGTTTCCTTTTAAATATGTTTCAAATTTATTTTGGATTGCGAATAATTACCAATAATTTTCTCCAAAAACTAAGAACCACTTGAAATTTAAACTACTTAGTTAGAGCGTCGTGCATGTAATACGAAGGTCGCCAGTTCGAATCCGCCAAGCGCACATGGCGTTTTATTTTTCAACCCTATCTTGGCGCATGCCTCCCAGGGAAAGATTATAAGAACCACGTTTGTTAACAAAACTTAACAAAAGAACTTATATATTTAATCCTAAAGTGTGTATCAACATAGGGCCTTTCGCTCTTGACTATAAATATAATTATTAATTACCCTAGGGAATTGTTATTTTTCATTTTAAATTATAAAAAAAAACTACGAAAGAACTCTAGACAGACGTGTACGCTGTTCATTCTTTATAAGAACCGAGTTCTAACTGATTTGCTTTAGAAAATCGGTTTTTATAGTGATGATTTCTGATGATGAATCAAGTGCCGATTACTGTTGTGGGTCATTCCATGCCATTCTCAATCGAGTACCCCATCACCCAATGGATTTCTTTCCTTTTTGGTGTGCAGAAATGGGGGTCCTTACACGGATTTTTTAGGGGGGGGGGGTCAAGTTCAAGGTTATTTGGACTTTTTTCTTTTGTGCGACAGCTGTATCTCTTCCAATAAAGCTGATATAAGTATAAGCAATGGACGTAAGAGAGGAATGTACCACAACACACTATTTTCAAGACCCTATCACGTTTGCCGCCTTTTGTTTATTAAATCACCATTTACCGGCTTTAAGATAAGGCGATAATCACCCTCTCAGCGAGGGCTGACTGGCTTGCTTAAATTTTTCTTTATTGAACAATCCGAATTCCGATAAAATTTTGGTACCACAGTATAGCTTAGAATTGATTAACTTTACTCTTCCATTGTATCAAAATATGTAGCAACTAACGATGACGTCATATTAACGTCATAAGGGTAATAAAGTTTAAAATACTGCATATAGGACGAAACATTGATATTTTGCAAATTTAGCTGGCTCAAAAAATATTGTAAACACTTAAACATTTCCCTCATTAGAGACATTATGACTCATTTGACATGTTAGTAGTTGGTACTCATTTTGGTATCAAAGAAGAAGAGGACCTGCTAATCTATTGCAACGAAAATCAAATGTCTGAATTCCTGTGACGTAACTGGGCTGTGGTATTTCCTCCTGAAGGGGGGGGGGCAGTGGCTTAAATTTTCTTTGACATTGGGGATTTGGGTTGATGCAAATTTATGGATGAAATGTGGTTTGCTAAAAGATCCATTACTAGCACATGTGGCTCGCCAAGCGCGCTAAAAATGTACCATTTAGAAGCTAAAATCATTAAAATGTAAATTGTAATTTGAACAAAATGCGCCAAGCGCGCGGAAATTTACCATTTTTAACTATTATGGTAAAATATTAGGTTATTTGGTCAAAACACGTGAATGGGTATCAACATGGGGGATGATCTGTATTGACCATCCCCCTCATCGAAATATTGGGGGATATAGCCCCGCCATCCCCCGTGATTACGCCTATTGGGGGGGGGGTGATGGCCACACCCTATCCATCACCTTGGGATCACCCTTTACCTTTCCTATCCCCCGGTAGTGTTTTTTAATGGGGGGGGGGGACATGAAACGGCATAAAAATGTCATACATTAACTCATTCGACACCGGGTGTTGGTTGGGCGGAAATAGAATAGCGCGGTAACACCCCCTCCCCTTCAAAAAATTAAAAATATTAATTATTTATAATTTATACATTTAATTAGTATAAAGTATGACTTTATCACATTCATATTTCAGATGAAAACTGACATTGGAATCAGTTCGACATGGTATCGGCTATCAAACAGCCACTACGGTAAACAGTTCAACATAACCGGAAGTTAAAATATTACAACTTTATGGGTTTTCGATGTGCAATTACATGTTTGGGCGCGCGTGGGCCCTATTTCAGAAGTTATACTTGTTACAAGGTACATTGACTTTCAATAACACCGTTTCTCAAGAGTCGGAATTGATCGGAACGTTTCATATTATTTTCAGAAGAGTTAACAATTACGGGTCAACCAAATCGCCCAAAATGCAAGCTTTTTTCTACAGTCGTAACTCCACAAAAGAATGCGGATTTTGTTGGGGTTTTCGGTATTTTCTGAACAAAATTCTCCTCTATTTGGTGACACAACTTGCCAAAAAAAGATGGAAATTGTATCTACTGTGCATTTTCCAAAAACTCCTACAGTCAGGGGTCACAACACGGTCAAAATACAAGTTTTGTGGGGGGGGACAGCTTTTCCCGTAGTCACTGAATCGAACGCGGCAAAGGATTATAGATCACAAACGCGTTCGGTGTTATGCAATGAATACACATCGAGTGCTAGCTTTTGTCGAGATGATTGGGTAATCGAATTAGGTTATGAGTGTGGTTTTTGCGTTGGTTGTCCTTCTCTCTATTATGTCTTAGGTATAAGATTGTACACAAGGGTAGTATTCAAGACAAGCTTTCACCAGCCCAAGTTTGAGTTATATCCAATTTATTTTGAACTTATGGGCCCCCCAAAGTATGGTCCGAGTGGTTTGGGGTCATTTTTGCCCCCCTGTTATTTTAAATTGGGGCAAGTTGCATTTTTTTCGTTCACATATTTGCAATCTGCAGCAAAAAGGTTATCCAGAATGCCAAATTTGAAGGATCTGAGGGTGTAGTTTTACTGATGGCCTTGAATATTGATTTTAACAACGGTACATGTTTTGAGGTGACCCCCCTTTAAATTCTAAAATGCGGCTAGCGTGAAAACGAAAAGAGGTACAGCGCTCAAAATTTTCAGGATTTTAGGTTATTATTAATATCAATGCACCAAAAAGGAAAGAAATTCACTGAGGTTGATGTTTGTAATCGATTGTTGAATTGGACATGGAATGACCTTGTTGGAACTAATAACTCCCTTACAATAATTCTCCTGTTTGGGAACTCAAATGGTTACCACCGTAAACTTGAATTCTGTGTCTATAATTTCCAACATTTTGGAATTAAATAAGCTAATAAAAATACACAAAGACACTTGTACACGCCAAGAGAAATAAATATGTGGAAAAAAAAACACGAAAGACTTTACCAACTATCCTTGAGTGTCGAGAAAACATTCCTTACCACAGAAGAGTGATGGAGTCCCGACTCCAACCGGTAGTAAACAGAATTGTCAAAGGAGTAAAAAGCGTTGAGGGCAAAGAACAGGCTATACGGTATTATGTCAGGAGTACATTTCCAGGCAGTAGTGACAGATGAGCCTTTTGATGTTACTAAAATTTACTATTTTTAAAATTGTAATCCACTTCGAATTATATATAATATATTATATTATATATAATAGATATATTATATATATATTATAATAAGCTATATATATATATATATATATATATATATATATTATATTAGAATCACTATATCCTACGTTTAGAAATGAGTCAACTTGTTTATGCATGAGATCAAAAACATGTTGCATGATCCGGGATTCCCACGTAAAGTATATAGGAAGTGAGTGATGTTAATTTCAGAGATGTAATTTATGTGATTCCAATTGGTTCAGCTAGTTTGCAAGGTTATGTTTTATGATGATTCTGTGGTAATATCTATTGTAAGACTTGGGAACTGTGTTGAAGTTCAGAATAAAAAATGGAGATTTGAGGTAGTCTCGCGCCAGCAGTCCTCCAGTAACAAGTGCTTAGAAGTTTCTACCAATAATGGTAGATTTTGTGCTTCACACATAGTGCAAGGATTATTATATTTTCAATCCACGTGAGCAAGTGGCTATAATTATTCTACGGTCGTCTTTGAAGCCGAAAGTGTGGGAATCAAAATAGGATTCCAAATGTTGGGACAGATAGAAATCGTGGTGATATCCTGGATGATATAATGGACCTTGGTTGACAAAAGGTTGCATCTACTGTGAAACAGGCCGTATAATTTATTATAATATGTAATTTTATCTGCGTGTACACCTAGGTGTATATTTATATTCATCTGTGCAATACTTTTTTCTGTTTTTTAATATTATTTATTATTTTAAGGTATTATTTTGTCTGCCAGTTTATTGCGCTGCCGACCCTCTGTGCCTCCATTCTTTGTGCGTGCCCACTTAAGACCCAAAGGATTTATTAAGCCTCATTGTGGAGGCTTTTTGGGCTCTCCTTGGTACTCAACTTAATGTCTCCCATCCATACCATACCTCTCATATTATGTTAGATTATCAACTTTATATATACATGTGCATTATTTTAATTATGTGGAATTAGATTTTAATATTTATCCTTGTGCAATTGTGATTTAGAGTGTGAGTACTGAATAAATATGAATATGAATGTACTGTGGAATATAGTGTAGTCTAGGGACTTATTTAAACCTGTCGTCTTGAACTGTGGACAAAAGTTATCTTCAGGGACAGAGAAGATCTTATGGATATACCAGGATATTTATGTGTGACTTTGCACGCTGTCATTTTGGAGTCTTGCTGTGAGGCCAAATATCGCTGAACTGCAAAGCTTTGTGGACATTAGTGGACATTCTTGTGGACCATAAGTATAAAATATTGTGCGTAATTGTGTAATTTTGATTATATGTAATATTGTTTTTGGATCTACAAAATCTTGATCTAAACCATTACAAATCATTAAAATCTGTATATTATATAAATTTCAGATCACTGTGCACAAGGACTCATTTATTTGTGTTGAAAGGTATTTCTGACCTTTGACGTCTCGTAGACGTCATAACAGAATTATATATGGGGATGCCGGAGTTTTCCCCAAAACTACCTCTACAACAGTTAGCCAAACTGTACAGGTAAAAAGCTGATTTTTCATCATACTACTTGTGATATTGGTGATATTACGGCGGCGTAATCGTTCTTTTAACATAAATGTCATTGCACATTTTTCCACAAATCACACATCATTGCCTCTATTTCTGGTCAATCTAGAACACACTGTGTCATCTATGCAGGGTGACATTTACATTTACTACGTTGCCATTGCAAATATGCATGGCTATTTTTCGGCAATAAATGTAAAAATATAGCTTCTAATTTTCTATAGAGTACGTTTGTTTGTGCTAAGGGGACGATTACGATGCCAGGCAAGATCAAAACAAGGTTTGCGGTTTTCTTTTGTACTCGTTTGACCAATAAAACCGTCGAAACGTTCTCAGTTGGTGGTCAACAACCGATCCAGTGCAATTTGAGAGAATTTCGTATCCTCAAAAAATATCCTCGTGTCACTTAAGTAATCAAGAGGAATTACTGTAAATCAGCTGTTATTGATCGTTTCTTTCACGTATATTATTAGTGTAATTGCTATCTCAAATGCATGAAATTAGAAATTGGAAAATGTCAACATATTTTATCGAACACCATGGCATATGTTAAGGAAAATATATAAATAAAACATGTCTGGCGGCTTATTGTGTTGAAATAGATCATATTTTAAGGGGGAGAAAGAAATTTGTGAAAGTTGACCTTACCGTCGTCATCCTGAATTATCACAACAGCTACGGACTTGTCGCCCAGGTATCCTCCAGGTAATCCGGGATTACTGAGCCAAAGTTCCAGCATCTCATCTGGTTCAACCGTATCATCTTGATTGATCTCCAGAGTGATTTCTGCATAATCTTTATTGGCGGGAAAATCAACTGCCGTATTCGTAATAGGCTCAAAATCACTATCGTCTTTTGCTGTTAGTTGCTTTGTATTAATTACTGAATAAAGAGAATAACATTTGCATTGTCGAGTACTCTTAAAATCACTGCTTTAAATAACAAACTTAACCATGTACCGTACTTGATATATTTATGTTCCTTTTATGAAAGACATTGTGGAAGCCCCGTACATTACCGGTAGTTTTGACAATTAAGAGGATAGGGGGTCCCAACATTTGTTTTAGCGGTATCGTACTACAAGACTATGTTGTTAATGTTTTTACTTGTAGATGTCTTAGTTTTAGATACCCTTCTTTTCACACAAAAATGAAATAATCCAACCCTGTTATTAGACCTGTTCTTGAAAATTAATAAAATGTCACATCAATTTCATTTCTCCAATATCAGCGACCAATGGTACACTAAACTTTCACGTGTTATCACTCTCGATTAGATGAGCATTTTGTTCATGACGTAAGCACGAAAATACTTTCCTAATTCACAAAACCGTGAATCTTACGTTTCTATAGTGCTGTTCAATTAACTTTGGTAATATTTTTCATCATTTATTTGCAAAGAAGAAAAGAAAGAAGAAGAAACAAAAATCAAGTTGCTGTCCCAAGGGTTGGCATCCTAACAAATTGGGCAGCACCAAAATCCTGAACTTAATGTTACTTCATTTTTATTCAATTTACCGCGTTTTCATAAAAGAAAACTTAATGTTAACGACCTATATAAATGTAAAGCTGGACCTGTTTTTTGCTGGTTAGTAATTGTGAAGAGGACGGGTATTTTGTTAATCAACCCGAATCGTGAGGTGATAACCCCTGGAATCTTTTCAACTGCGTGGCAATGATACAATGGATTCAACATACCAGGGGCCGGATTGTTGAATACCTTTTTAGCTCATGGATTGCTGAAGTATACATAACCAATAGCACTGATATTGCGAAAAAGAAATTGGGGTGGATATTTGATTCATTTTCAAGACAATGTGCCAGTTTTGTGTGCGGGAACGGACGCGGTTTCCGGTTATAAGATTTTCTATTTGTTTTAATGAATTTACACTTGGTTTTTCCCCTCCCTCCCTCCGGGGCACTACGAAATTGTTCTACAGTTGGTTATTTGGTCTACGTTTATAGGTTATATATAGGTTGCGATCATGGATCGGGTAGACTTTCCTCGTGCATACACATTTAAATGAAGGAAAAAAAACAATTAACCTTGTTTCTTGGCTAATAGCAAGTTATAACAATGCATTCTGTGCTGCTTCTTGTACCAATTCCTTGGGGTAGGTAATTATAGAATTAGCAACCCTATATAAATTGCAACATATGTGTCGGATTAATATTTATTATTATGCCTCTGTGGGCATGCAATACACAAAGTGATTAAACGCGTCGTACCGCCAAACTGGCCAAATACGCAAAAAACAGATTGGGCATTCGGTCATTGCAACTCGTTCAAACAAATACCATACAATACAATTAATACCAATACAAACGGCATTGATATGAGCGGCCTTCCTAAAAACAAGGTCAAAGCGCTTTACAAAATAGAGAGTAATTATATTTAGCCTAAAAAATGGTTAATCCTTGTAACAACTACCGTTGTATTTACTTGAGAACAGTACTTTAACATCAAAACTATAAAATAAAATAAAAAAAAAAAAAAGGAGGAAACAGCTGCTACATAATTAAATATCATGTGAGGTGGCAATAACAAAAAACACATTTAAGCACACAATCAACTCTAGGAAATAGATGAAATTTTAGAGCTTTCTTGAAAGTACACAAATGGACTGGAGTGGCGAACAGAGATAGGCAAAGTGTTTCCAAAGGCTAGGGGCCGCATTGCTGAAAAGCCCTGTCACCCACTGACCTTTTTGTGCGGGAAACAGTGAGGAGAGTCTTGTCATCTGCAGAACGCAATCCTGGCCTGCCAGGAATCTACAAAGAGAGGTATTCGTGGTATTCGGACAAGTAAGGTGGCAATTGTCCAGACAATGCTCTTGTAAGTAAGAAGATAGGCTTACCGACAACGCGTAACTAATGGTAGCCAATGAGATCTTTAAGGGAGTGGTGTGGTGGTTCTTCTATCAGATTGAAATCCAGCTGGCTCCTCTTTTCTGCAAAATCTGAAGTTTAAACCGATCTCTGGCCGACATTCAATACCAAAAGTGAATGCATAGTCCAGGCGAGCTAAAATCAGTGAACGGACGAGATGATGACAACTCCACAATGTGATAAGCGGCGGATCCGGGTGAAATATTGCCGAAGGTGTGAAAGTTAACAGATTTGATTGATGACCTTTACATGTTCAGTCCTAGACATTGTTCTGATAAGGTTTCTAATCTGGAGGTGACTGGGGAACATCCACTGTCCCGACCCTGATGGTCATATCTTGAGGCGGTTTGGGTAATAGGATGAACATGCGATGAAAAATTTGTCTTTTCATCCTTCAATTTGAGTTGTTACAGCGCATCCACTCACTGATTTGATCATACAAAGAGAGAGTCTTTTTGACAGCATGTTGGCATCACCATCAATCTTAGTATCAACTGTCAAATAGAGCTGTACATCATCAGCATACATGTGGGTAAGCAATATGTGCTCCGGATGATTGATGCGATCCAGTATGATGTAAATTATGAAAAGAGAGGCCCGACCACATAACCCTGAGGAAGACAGAAAGGGGATGATGATGCTGTTGAAATTGCATCCCCAATGAGCACACGAAAAGAGCGGTTCTGCAGGTAAGACCGACTCCACTGTAAGGCACTACCTTGAATTTTGAAAGTATCACGTAACCTATCCAAAAGAATGGCATGATCCACAGTATCAAAAGCTGCCAGAAGATCTAGCAGGCCACAATAGCAACTGCCTTACTGTTGTGAATGCATTGAGGATACGTGTTGCCAGCAGAAGAAGAAGAAGTGCCCTGCGTTTCAGTGCTGTGTCGGTCTTTGTATGCTGACTGAAACTTCTCATTTAAGTCATTTGAGACAAGATGATCCTTATCTGGGCACTCACTAATTTCTCCATGAGCTTAGACACGCAGCTAATTTTGACACAGGGCGATAGGTTTTGAGCACCTCTTGTCTAGGGAAGGCTTTTTGAGAATGGTGTTTTTCACAGCAGCTTCCCGGAGCGTAGCTGGGAAAACACCAGTGAGGATTAGACTTGGTTAATGATTCAGTGGTACATGGCTCAGCCAGAGTTGCAACATTCTCCTTAAGGCACACCAATGGAATGGTGTCTAAGGAAAATGATTTTGATTGGAGTGACATAATCACCTTGGTGACCTCTTCAACAGTGACTGGATTTTAAACTCAGCAGTGGAACGGTCTCATCAAGTATTGTCCGACTTGGATTCATTCATGCGAGTTTAGACACTGGATAATTATCAAGGGGTCCCGTCTGATTTTGTATATACCTTGTCGCTGAAAAACCCGGTCAAATGAGCTACTTAGTTCAGTAGCTGAATACAGTTAGGAATTGTTTGGTTTTGGGTTCAGAAAGCTTATTCAGAGTAGCAAACATGTTTGTTGTTAGCATTTTCTAATTGTTCTCTGTAATACACCTCCTTAGCAGGATGAATGAGTTTACCAGGCCCCACTGCTGATTGACATTGTAAGCATCCAGATCGACACTATTTCTAGTTGTTACCCATTTTCTTCTCTAACGTCTCCGTTCAACGTCGGCATCATCAATATCTTTTTATTAAACCACGGTATTTTGGTCTAATAAATGCGGGAACGCTTTTGAGGAGGTGCATGGGAATCGCGTACACTAATTAAAGACTCCGCCAATTTTACCAAGCACTCATCAACTGAGCCATCACGAAAGTCAAGACTGCCAATCATGGATGAAATGTCATGTGAGAAAGCGTCCTTATCAATATTCGTTATATTTCTGATGGTGCACAGAGTTCTCATAGTGGTGATGTCTGGCTGCTAATCGTACAATTAATCAACCGATGATCTAGCCTAGCCCAGGCAAGAGCCCCACCCAGCAACTATCCATCTCAGCGAGATATGATCCGGTCCAGAGTGTGACCATTTTTATTGGTAGGGCATGGATATGTTCTGATAAAACCATTAAGCAGCCAGAATCTCGAAAAAAGAATCGACTCAGGTTTGCGGGTCGGAACCTGCACGTTGAAATCACCCAGCGTATCGTTTTAGCCGGAACAAGAGCAATCTCATTAAGGACAGTATCAAACTCCTTTAAGAAATTGTTATTTTGAGACCCACTTTCCCTGGAAGGTGGTGGACGATTACACAGGGATGATCCTACACTAGTTTTTATTTATTACCACACAAGGCATGCGCAAAAGAAGGTGTGTTAATGCCTGTGGGTGGATTTTGAATGTTTAGGCAATTTTGTGGATTATCCCAATACCACCATGGTCATCCGACTTCCTGGGAAAGTGCATGAAGGAATATCCCTCAGGAAGCATCTCAGCAATGACCACAGGATCGCTTTCAGCCAACCAGTTCATTTATCACAAAAATGTCCACATCATTCTCAATAATTCATCATAATAAGAGACCGTCTTTTTCGGACAGAACGGGCATTCCACATAGACGGATGTTTGAGAAGATTTTTTTGCTTTTCATTAGTTTTTGAAACCAATTTAAACTATTTTTGTCAAGTCACCTTCTTCTTGCATATAATAATAATATTGGAGGGCTTTTTCGGCTGATAACAGAAATATCGCCCTCGCCAAGAAAATATCAGCTCGTCTTGAGCTCGGCCGATATTTGATCTAGGCTCGGGCAATATTTTCTGTTATCAACCTCAGCCCATCCAATATTACATAAATATTTTCCATAGAGATGGCCCTGCGTGTTGAAAAAAATGTGTACTTGGCGGATCGAACCGGCGACCCTCCGATTACTAGCACGGCGCTCTTCTCAAATGAGCTAACAACTGACAATTCAGGGTTTGGTAGAGAAGCGATAGAATCTACAAGGCTTAGGTCGGATATTTGGAGAATGCCATTTTCGGAGTACTCAACAACTAGTTAATTTCCGAAATACATTGTTTTGGAAAGGCATCGTTAAGTGCTGTTGCGTTCCATTTTGTTGAATTTTATGTCTCAAAACAGATTTGCCTTCATCTCAGACAATTAAAACGAAAAAAAAACCTTGACTGTGTCGTTCTCTGAAACGTGTATTTTAACATGTCAGACCAGGTTATGACATGAACCATTTCATCCTTTGTAATATAATAAATAATAATCATCACTTTTAATCACCGTAAAAAGTCTCAAATTATTAGTTTCCGCCAGATACGCGCGGGCAAAACGAGACGCGTACTAATTGGAGACAAGACGGGAGAGCAGAACTGCGAACCTGAGGAGCAACCGATTATGTTTATAGAACACTGGAAAAGGAACAAGTATTGGGAGGGACCTGAAGAGTGAGAGTAAATGCCCTTCATTGGGAAAGGCGCACTACAAAGAGAAGGATGGCTGATAGAGGTCCTGCCCGTGGGAGAACAGGACCGACTGAACGAAGAAAGGAGGAAACCTAACGCCGCCTTCAGGAAATCGTCACCACCATTTGACTTCATCTACTAAGTGACTGTTATTAACATACTTACAAGCGCAATGCCTATCAGCACTTTATTGTACTCACGACTAATATCTCCCTTAACAGTTTCCCCAGATTTTCGTTTGGGGTCAAAGAGCAATTGATTTTAAGTATCTTGCCCAGAGACACCACTCATCCCACAGAAAGGCAGTGGCATAAATTGGTTGGAACTTTTTTTTTCGGAAGCCTGCCGCCCCCCCCCCCCCCACTCCCGTCTCTCATCATCCATGTTGATTGACGTATCGTCATCAGTCGTTTGAAATAAACTGGCTGACATGTTGTGCGACTACTATGGCCCAGGGAAATCTCCTAAGCAAGCAGCGATTTTTGGGGAAATGTCTAGAGAGATAGGAATACATCTCTTCAGCTACAGCTAAGACCATACTTGACAAGAACGGAAAAAGGCAGGCGCAATACACTGCTGGATTCATTCGGGGTCACCAGTCAACCCGGGTCTCTGAAATGCTACAAACCGCCCTGGTATCAAGATACTGGAGTCTGCCTCCATGTGCGTTTGCCAGCCATGAGGTTTCCAAAAACACACGAGACTGGCTTGACAGACTGGTTACATATCATGGTCAGCAAATCGTAAGATGCAAAGATTTTGGGGAATGTCTACATAAATGATGAACTAGCTACGCAATTCAGTACTTGACATCAATGTTATGTGCAACAATCTATTAATTCGAATCCTCCCTTCCTATTGGTGGCCATGCATACTCCGACCCCTAGAACAGATGCCCTCGACACGGATATAAAAGCTGTCGCTTTCTTGGCCGAGGTCCGGGCTTCTAGATTATATTAGCTGATTACAAGCATTCCAATTTTGTGCTTTCCTGCACTCAATCCATGTAATAGTCTGAGGCGTAACTAATGCCCAAATGATTCTAATGATGTTCTCAGGTCTGTTTTTGATGGTCTTTATTTAGAAGTAGCCATGAACTTTAGAAATATACTAGGCCTACACTGGATGCTGTCCCGGCATATTTTAAAAGAAAGGATAAAATATTGATATTGCAAGCAGTCAATATTTTCAGCAGATAGGCCAGTCAAATCGCTAACAAAAATATAGTATCCACTGGAAAAAATTACAAACAAATTATTTTTTGTTGGAAACATCTTAAGAACCGTCCACATTACCATATTAAAATAGAAAAAAAATGATGCTCGGAAAAAAATTGGCATAAAACCACAATGGCCGCCAGACCTATATGTTTTCAATAATATAGCACACGGAAGCACTTAATTTTAGTTAACATATCGCGGTGCCTCACAATTAACGTACCAAAACCCTAATCAGGCGCACATGTGCATTCAGGGAAAAAGAAGAGGGAGTGGGGAAGGGGGGGGGGAAAAGAGAGGGGGAGGGTGGGAAAGGGGAAGAAAAAGAGAAGAAGGAAAAGGAAAGGAATGGGAGAAGGGGGGGGGTGGGGAGGACAGGGTGGGGCTGTACTTATATCATCTTAAATGTTTTACAGGGAGGACCAATTGAAATAGCAAATGGGCGGATAATTTTTCACATGGTCCGCCAATTGCCCTGCCAAAATCAGGTCTTTCTGAAACTTTAGGGGTGATAAAAAATGATGATCTTTGTCCTTATATGTATTTGATTCATAAAATTGGACTGATCCGTTGAAACTGGGGTACAATTTTCCACAAAACGTGTGTTAAAAAGAAAGGAAAGGCGTTGTTAAAAAGGCCTGCTCAACAGGGGAAGAAGGAAGCGAGAGGAGAAAGGGAAGGAAGGGAAAAAAAGGGAGACCACGGCCAAGAATTTTTTACAGGTCCAAATACTTGATTTTATTTCAACGTTGTTCTGATAACATTTGACTTTCTTATGTTAATCTTATTTATTGACGTCATGTGTTGATCCCCTGTTGTTTGTGCACCGTAACTCCGATTGCTGAAATACAATGTAATATAAACACACCACCAAAATCCTTATTTGGGGGATATCAACCGAATATGGTGGCGGTACTCATGTTGCTCGGTAGGCACAGAGCACATAACGACCTGTGTAATTTAAAATTAACACTAAAAAAAGTTGTGGACCTAATAGCTTGGTTACCATTCAACATCAAAAACCACGCACCTGACAACATCACCGCTGAGCTTGGTGTTTATGAGTTGTCATTGTTCAAATGAGTCTCTTCAACAGACTTTTAGTAGGCTTCCTGTGGAATTTGATATCGGGTTTATTAGACTGTTTTAAAACAAAAATTGTGACCGGTTAGAAGTTTTTCGTATCGAACATTTCGGGTTGGTATAAAAGGGACCATTCTTAGAACAAAATAATTTCTAAACACGGTCATCGCATTTTTCTTCTGGGAAATGCGAAGTAAATGTCCTTGTTTTGAAATGGCAGCAATGCGTGACCTGATGGTGGTGTAATCCCTACACAGCGGAGTTTGCTGGCTGCTGCACAAACCTATCATTAACTGTACTTGATGATACCTGATAGAATACCAGTGGAGTTCGTGATGCACTTTGTGTCCCACGATGGTCTTGAATTACTACACATTATTGCCTTATACAACCAGCATCCCTTAATGAGGAGGGCTCACAATCATCGCACTCCCCCAACCAAACAAGCCTGTTGACAACCCGAAAACTACTGCCCAATATCACTATGTGTGTGTTCCTTCAAACTCCTTGAGAGCTGATCCTGGGGCGCGGCTGGCGCGACTCGCCGAATCCATCTAACCCGACGAGACAAACGAACCGGCCATGATTTCGCCGTGGCTAGAGCACTGTCCTCAGATCTTAAAACTTCAATGATTTTTGAGAGAGCTTTGGAAAAGCGTCGTAGGCATGCGTCATTTTGGTGGACCTTACGGCAGCATATGACACCGTTTGGCACCAGTGCTTGATCTCAAGTTCCTCATGACCATCCCGTGATCGTCCCACCGTTGTACAATTCAAGGCTAAGTCATATGCTTGCAAACGTCCTTTGTTCTTAAGACCATTGATGAGTCAGAGCAGTCGACTGCGTAATTTGAGGAACGGAGTCCCACAAGGATCAATACTGCTCCAGCTTTCACTTATATATGTATATCAGCGATCTAACCTCAAACAACATCTAGACAATATGGGCTACGCCGACGATCTTGCCCTTCTCACTTGGACAAAGCTGGCTGAAGTAGAAGTACACTAAATATTGAAGATATGGCCCTACATGCATATCAGCAACTTAGATTGTACTAACTGACTAATAATCTCCATAACAGTTTTCCCCAGATTTTCGTTTGGGTCAAAGAGGCAATTGATATAAGTATCTTTCCCAGAGACACAAACACGCAGCCACAGAACGGCCAGTGGGAATAATTGTTGGACACTTTTTTTTTTTCGGAAGCCTGCGCCGCCCCCCCCGCCCCCACTCCAACGTCCCTCATCAATCAAATGTTGATTGACCGTATCGGCATCAACTGTTTGCAAAATACACTGGCTGACAGGTTGTGGCGATACAATGGTCCTCAGGAAATCTTCTAAGAAAGCAGCGATTTTGGGGAATGTCTAGATAAGATTAGGAATACGTCTCTTCAGCTACAGCTAAGACCAGTACTTGACAATAACCGGAAGGCGCAATACCCTGCTGGATTCTTATGAGGGGTCACCAATCACCCGTTCCTCTGAAATGCTACAGAAAACGCCCCTGGTATCAAGATATGGAGTCTGTGCCTCCAATGTGCGTTTCCAGCCATGCGGTTTCCAAAAAACACGATACTGGCTGACAGACTGTTACAATATCATGGTCAGGAAATCGTAAGCAAAGATTTTGGGGAATGTCTACATAAATTATGAACTAGCTAGCATTCAGTACTTGACATAAAATGTTTATGTGCAAATCTGATTTCGGTCCTCCATTCCTAGTGGTGGCCAGGCCATATATCTCCGACCCCGTATAACAAGATGCCCACTCTACACGTGGATATGAAAAAGCTGATCTCATTTTCTGCCGAGGTCAGGCTTCTAATTATTGTTAGCATTTTTACAAGCATTCGCAATTTTGTGGTGCTTTTCCTGTCAACTAGTCATGTATCGTCTTGAGACGTAAACATGCCCAATGTATTCTATGATGTTCTCCAGGTCTTTTTTTGATGGTCTTTACTTTAGAAGTGCCAGGAACTTTTAAGATATACTAGGCCACACTGGATGCTGTCTGCATATTTTAAAGAAAGGATAGAAGATTGATATTGCAAGCAGAGCAATGATGTCAGCAGATAGGCCAGTCAATCTAACAAAAATAATAGATATACCTGGAAAAAATTACAACAGAAAGTAATTTTTTTTTTTTTTTTTGGAAACATCTAAGGAATTAGAACCTCCCATTAAACATATTAAAATAGAAAAACAAATGATGCTCGGAAAAAAACTTGGGCATAAAAACCAAATGCCGCCAGACCTATATGTTTCAATAAATAGGCAACCCTTAATTTGGGAATATCACACTAATGACTAGGCATTATACAGTATTCTGTATGAATATAATCTTAAAATGTTTTACAGGGAGGACCAATTGAAATACAAAATGGCGGTAATTTTTAAAATGGCCCGCCAATTCCCATGCCAAACATCATGTTTTTATGAAATTTTTTATAAAAAATGGATGATCTTTGTCTAATTTGTATATTTGATTCAAAATTGGACTGAATCATCCGTGAAACATGTACTTTCACAAAACTGTGTTTCAAATGTTGTAAAAGGACCGCTCCAAGAATTTTTAGCAAGTCCTAATACTTGATTTTATTTCAACGTTGTTCTGATAACATTTGAACTTTCTTATTTAATCTTATTTAATGTTGACGTATTTTTTGATACCTTGGAGGAACAGTAATGCCATGGAGGAAATACACTAGTAAATAAACCACACCCAATCTTTTTTTATAAACCGAATATTGGTGCGGTATTCTGTTGCCGGTGAGGCAGCGAGAAGCAGAACGAACCTGTGGAATTTACAAGTACACGAAAAAGTTTCTGGACTACATAATATTTAACTTTATCACTCAAAGAACCCACATGCAGCCGACAAACATCCGCTGAGGCGATTATGAGGTGTCCTGTTCAAATAAGAGTTTCTTCAACAGACTTTATTAGGCTGTCTGTGGACATTTGATATTCGGGTTTAATTTCTCATTTAGAAACAAAAATATGTGACCGTTAAAAGTTTTCTGTTGAAAACAGTTTCGGGTGGTATAAAAGGGACCATTTTAGACAAATAAGGTTTCTACCGGTCATCTATTTTTCTTGGAAATCGAAGTAAATGTCCGTGTTTTGGAAATGGCAGCAAATGCTGTGACCTGATGTGGTGTAATCCTCACACGCGGGAGTTTGCTGGGCTGCTGTGGCAAACGAACCTATCATGTACTGTACTGATGAGACTGATATACCAGTGGAGTTCGTGATGCACTGTGGCCCACGATGTCTTGAATTATACACATGTTGCCTTACTAACCAGCCCTTACCCAAGACCTGGATGAGGGCGACAATCATCGCACTCTCCAAACCAAACAGGGCCTTTGACAACCCAGAAACCTACTGCCCAATATCACTACTGTGTGTTTCCTGCAAACTCCTTGAGAGGCTAATTCTGGCCCGGCTGGAGCGACTCGCCGAAGCCATCTACCCGACGAACAACGACAAGCAATGAATTCGCCGTGGCTCGAGCACTGTCCCATTCATATCTTAAAACTTACAAATGATTTTGAGGAGAGCTTTGAAAAGCGTCGTAGGCAGGCGTCATCTTGATGAACCTTACTGCACATCTGACAATGACCCCGTTTGGTGTCACCAGTGCTTATACTCAATTTTCCTCAGACCATCCCGGATCGTCCACCTTTGTACAATCATATTATAGTCTTTGCAACCGTACCTTGTTCTTAAGACCGTGATGAGCAGAGCAGTCGACGGCGTATTTGAGGAACGGAGTCCCACAAGGATCAATACTGGCTCCCATGCTGTTTCAACTTATATATGTGTATCAGCGATCTACCTCAAACAACATCGAGACAATATGGCAATATGGCCGACGATCTTGCCCTTCTCACTTGGACAAGCTGGACTGAAGTAGAAGTACACTTACTGCAGATTGGCCCTACTTGCCGTATATCTCAAGACCCTGGAGACTCAAGCGGAGT
This sequence comes from Ophioderma brevispina, assembly GCA_023653785.1. NCBI lineage: Eukaryota > Metazoa > Echinodermata > Ophiuroidea > Amphilepidida > Ophiodermatidae > Ophioderma > Ophioderma brevispina. Next base: position 31,169 of record JAMKCH010044741.1, on the reverse strand, counting down.
GAAGCACGAAAGAGGCGCATCGCCAGCCTCAAATCAACCTTAGCGTCTCTGCCACAACCAATCCTACGACAACTTATCTGGGATTGAAGCTTGATCAGCAGCTGACTTATCGGCAGCACTCGATGTCAGTATGTGAAACTTAGGTACCTTCGAGGAATAAACCTCCCTGGTACCAACCTTGTTGGAATCTTCATGGTGGAGCTAGCCCATCCACTCTAACTAAACTACGGCACCACCACCGCCGCCATGGCTCTGGTCTACAGTGATTCTGAATATGCGTCCCAGCATGGTACAATAACTCTCACACAAAGAGCTGGACCCGGGGGGATCACATATGAAATAGATATGGGGTGTAAGTCTGGTGCTTCGAACACGGCCATTCGATTACGGACTAAAAAAATAGGAGTCTTTGGGTGAGAGAACAGCCAAAATGCCCCCAAATAAGGCGTTTTTGGGTCACACCATTTTACCGCTCCCATAATAGCATCTTTACGCGCGGACAACCGCGCCCCGATTTCCGTATCCAATCGCTAATTGGCCGTGTTATCTTAGACATGCGCTACGACGTCCTGGGACTCCCCAGCATCCCCAAAAAACGCTGTGTTAAAGGCGCTCGCTTGGCTGAACACGGTAATGGAAAAAAAAAACCGGTGTCGCTGTACCCCGGATATCGCGAAAAATCACGAATCAGGTGTCTACGAATCTGATTTTAGAATCGGGTGTCTCTCACAAAAAGACCCCTTAGCTCACTAGTTTTTGAGTGTCTGGAGTGGGGCATGACTTGACAGCACAATCGATAATTGGACCAGCTGATAAGGTAAGAAAAATCTTGTATGGATCGTATTGTTCACGTTTTTTCGTCTTTTTTTCAAACTACACCTATATTTAAACTAGTCACCTAACTAGACAATTTAGTTAACTATTTTGGTGCGTAAATCGTTCCGATAGGCCAATTAATTTTGCGCAATCTCCCGTGTACAATGTAGCACAAACTCCGAATCACGCTTGGCATGTTGAAACCCCCGAAAATAGAAGATAGCGTTGTTTTGAATTTACTATTACGACCGAACGGTCCACACTAAGCGGCATCGCGTGTCAGGGTATCAGAGACTATATATATACGAGATGGGGGTCCAATTTGAAAGCGAGATTGGTCGCGAAATATTTTTTAATTTTGGGAAATACGTAATATTTGTTGCCATGACATAGCCATTCGCGTGTGCACTGTTTGTCCCGTGGAGTTTCCCACACTCAGCCGATTAGGAAAAAAAATACCCCCTCCAACTCTTCCCCTAGCGCAGTGAAGATTTGCCAAGGTGGCAGTGGCTCAAATTACTTTCTGATCGTGATTCAACAGGGGCGACACGTAAATGGGATGGGGTGACAAATTTTCCCCAAACTGGGCCTTTTTTTTTAGAAAAGTTTGCAACCATTTCACCCAATAGGGGGGGGGGGGGTCTTTGGGTGACAGTTTGGTAAAATTGTAAAAAAATATCGGGTCTTTGGGTGACATTTCAAATACAAATGTCTTTTGGGGACATCGATGCCTGAAATGGGGTCTTAACACCTTTACATGCGGCGTACACCCTCCAAGATAGGATTGTCCCCCCCCCTCCCCCTGAGATGGACACAATACTCAACGAGAACCATGCATGAGAACCATTACTGGCCTCCCTTTGTCCCATCCATCCGAGTTTCTACCAATAGCCTTCAGGCATTGCACCTGCAGTGCTTCGGAAGAACATCATAACACATAAACTGGTGAATAAGGCTCTGGTTGGACCAGCACCTTCTGTCATATTCCTTTCAAGAATCACACCAGCTCGGCAGACAATTACTTCGCTCTCATCACCTCTGTCTCTTCTAAAACTCGCCAGGTCCCCCATTCAATCAACTTCTACAGACATGGAACACTGCTTCGCTAGATTTTCCAAGGCATACGCAATTCACTATCAAACCTATGACAGAACTCCCAACTGGTTAGCACAATCTTCCACGTATGGTCACTTGAACAGGGGGTTTTCGCACAGGAGTTGGGTCGTTTCAAACAGCAATTTGCACGTATGGGGGCTGCGACCATCTCCCGCCTGCCAATGTGGCTTCTCCATCACAGCTGCGGATCACATTCTCAGTGGGTGCCCTGGTGGACATTGACTTTCCAAACCCCAACCAATCAACAGTTGAGTGGTTTTCCACTAACTTCCACAAATTAGCTGCTGCCTCATTATGCAAGAAGAAGTGAAGATGGCTCTCTTAAACAATGTAGTGTTAAAAATGGCTATATCAGGGATTACATGGACAAACCGACGCAACAAAAAGTATAACTTTTGGTTTTTAGCGGGAGAAAATGACATGTATCTTTAGAAAATTACAGCCATCTTGCATTATGTACATACTCCAAGGATATAAACGTAATAATTTAGGATCTCTAAGCCAAATAATATGTCAATGAACAGTGATTACTGAAAAAATAGTGACTTTTGATGTTGGCGGGAAAATGGCCGCCATCTTAGAAAATGGCCACCATTTGAATAACGTCAGGCCAAAATATACAAGTCATCTACATTTGTCATATCCACATGAAATAATATGTTGATAATGGTTCTTTTACAATAAACATCTGAGTTATCATGCAGGAAGACCAATAAATCTGAAAAATAAGGATAACCGACCATTTTTGTTTTATGCAAATACCATTTTCCCAAGCTTCCATTTTTTTCTATGTAATTGTTGTTGGGAAGCTCTTTGGAGGTAATTACAGCAAAAAGTATTTCTGTTGACATTTTTCCCATGTCAAACCACAGCTGAATGGATCTAAGAGTCGATGTCCTAAGCGGAGTTGGGATGGGAGTCTACTCCCTGGGCTCTAGTTACTGGGTGAGTCAAAAAGATTTCCACTCGTTTTGTTTGAATTTTTCTACAGCATTGAAAAATCTACCAAAAGATACGGAGTACCATGTATAAAAACTAGATGATTTCACCCTAATAGAGAATTTTGAATTTTGATTTTTGAACTTTGAATTGCAAAGTTATGCTAACTTAAAGATAGGTACGTTTTCACTCTGTCCACGGAATCACTGTTGTGGAATTGGGCCAAGAGACTTGGATGAGTCTAAACAAGTACATCCAGGCCCTAAAATAAGGAAAAATCTCAGCTGCACACAGCATTATTTTCAGGCTAAACAAATGTCTAGCACGCAACAGCAAGGCCATTGGAAAGACACTGTAGTAGTAAAACCAAAGTTTAATAATCGGTTTTGTCACCGCTAATGGGGTGGGCGGATTCAACCTCACATTCACAGTAATACTGCGTGTGAGGATTTGTAGAAGACTTCTTTGCGCTGTTGGTATGTGGCTTCTTAGACGGTCAATTTACAAAAAAAACACCTTGACCCCAAAAAATTGCAACAAAAGTTTTTCAACAGATTTGGTAGTATTAGACACCAGGCTTAACATATAAAAGTCTACCAAAATGGAGCTCCGGAAGGGTTAATTTTCAAAATGGCACCAAGATGGATGTCAGTGCAAAAATGTCTAAAAATGCCTATCATTTACATAGAATTTTCATTTTGGTGTTTTAACCCATTTGGGGAAGGTCAAGAACCCCTTCGATCAGAAAAAGTATAATCGGGTTTCCAAAAAAAATCCAAGATGGGCCAAGATGGTCGCCCACTTACGAAAATGACAGTATTAGTAAGAATCATCACCTCACAACTTAATTGGGTGTGCATACACATATTGTAGGGTTAAGAAATACACGTAATCAATAGTTTCCTTATTCCAAGGTAACGGCAATCCAAGATGGCATCCATTATGGTCGCAAATTGTCTAAATAGATGTTAGAGCAATCATGGCATTCCACCTAAGTAGAATTTGTTTTTGACAGCATTTTTGTTTTACCGCACAAGAAACTCTCTAAGACCAGCAAACGTATTATTAAAGCATCTTTGATGATGTCACATAGAATGGCTAATCTATATAAACCATTCAACCATCTGGTCTAGTTTCAGTGCTATTGAGTAAACATGGTGTTCAATCACTGGACTCTTGCTCAATATAATTATAAGGGTTTTTGCAGTGTGATTGGCATGGGTACAGACACGAGACATGAAGAACATTTTTCTACATGGAGTGTTCTTGCTTGCATAGAGGCAGCAGGCTAAGTGTGTTGTAGTTGGGTGGAGCTCAGTGTTGATTGGGGTTTTTGAGGAGTTTATATCCACCGGTGGACGAAAGTCTCGGCACTTCATTGAGAATGTGATTCCGCAGTCTATGATGGAGAGCCACATTGGCAAGGCTAGAGATGGTGGCAGCACCCATTGGACTTTGCTGTTGAAACGACCGAACTGTGCGAATCCTGTTCAAGGTGACTCATTCCTTACGTGGACGATTGATACCATAAGGTTGGAGTTCTGTCATAGGTGCAATAGTGAAGTTGATCTGGTCTTGGAGTATCTAATGTAGCCATACAGGCAGTGTTTGTTTCTGTAAGATTTTTGAAATGGAGAGCTGGAGAGTTAGCAGCGTATGACAGAAAGGTCGACGAGGAGCGCCAGTCTCTCTCTGCCGTGCTGTTGTCCAACAAAGCCTGTTCACTAGTGTATGTGTGTGATGCTCTCTCTGAAGCACTGAAGTGCAATGCTGAAAAGCACTGGGAGATAAGGAAACTCCGATGGAGTGGGACGAAGGCAGCCCGTAATGATTCTCATGGTCTCATTGTTTGATTACTCTTTCCAGCTTATTTGTGTGAGAGCTATTGCACCATGTAGGGCGGCATACTCAGCATTGCTGTAGACCAGAGCCAGGACAGTGGGTGCTATGTGCTGACCCCAGAAATATCCAGTAAGGTGACACAGGAGGTGATTATCGAAGATACTTTTGCACATACTGAATCGAGGTTGATGCTGATATAAGTAAGCTGCGATTCAAGCTTCAACACCAGATAGGTGGGTGTAGGATTGTGTGGGAGAGGCGCTCCATTGAGGGTTGATTTGCTGCTGGCGATGAGCCTCGTTGGTGTTAAGATGGAAGGCAGTGAGTAGTAGGGTGGGTTTTGGCTGCGCTAGCTTCACTCTCAGTCGTAAAGATATGGCGGGGGCAAAGTAGGGCCATATCGCTTGAAGTAAATGTACTTTCTACTCCAGTCAGCTTCTGTCCAAGTGAAGAGAAGAGCAAAATCGTTGGCGTAGCCATATGTATAGATGATGTTTGAGGTAAATAGCTGTATACAAGTTGAACAGCATGGGGCCAGTAATGATTCTTGTGACACCGTTCCTCACATGATGCACATAACCACGACTGCACGCTATGCCCATCAACTGGTCTGAGGACAAGCTACGTTTGCAAGCATTTTAATAATAGGAATATACAAGGTGAAACTAGAGTGTCAAGCCCTGGTGCCACACGATGTCATATGTTGCAGTAAGGTCTACCACAAGATGACGCTGCCATGCCACGCTTTTCAAAGCTCTCCCCAATATCATTCGTGAATTTTACAATCTGATGGTAGTACTCCGGCATGGGTCCCATCGCGACGAGGGGATTTGACGACTGGCTCCAGCCTGCACGAAGATCCGCCTTCAAGGAAGTTTGTAAGGAAACCCAGTAGGTGTTGTACAACGGCTGTGGTTTTGGGAGTGCAATGATGGTATTGCCCTCCTCCAGATCTTGGGTAAGGCACCTGGTTGGTGGACATCCTTCTTTCGGCGCCTAACAATTGCTGTGGAAACCCCTGGAGCCCTTCAAGCCATCGTGGGCCGGCCCCAGGCACAGGAACTCGCGCTGGTATGTCTATCTATTCTTGACCCCTGGGCCTTTTCACTCATTTCACGCACAGCGCTACACCGCACCACCACCACCACCCGACGGTGACGTTCCATCATCTAGTCGAGAAGGATTGAAAGTGACTGTCACGGGTGCTTACCACAAAATGTGTTGGCGCATCTTTTTTTACAGAAACGAGCGTGACTCCTTATCAAATCCTTAAAACGACCATTTGCGAAGAGTTCTTCAGCGTATGGTTTTCGGCACAGAATGGGACATTCGATGGTTTGGAAAACCGGAGATAATACCGGTGAGGACGGGTTTATAGTCGTCCAGCCTTCCTGCTAGTGAATATCAACTTTCCTGGACTCACGAAATGATCACAATAATGGCAGAGCTAACTGATGCCTTATCAGCTGGTGGAAGACCATGTCTGGCTCAAAAAGGGCAGGCCGGGATGGGCTGAGCTTCTTAACTCAAACATCTTGCATTACAACTATCCTATTTTGGAAACCACACAGAAAACATTGGAAACAACCAAGGCTGGATCAATGGTCTGTAGGAGCAACTTTGACAGCAGACATATCCTCAAGGTTTTGCTTTGCCTTTCACTTGAAAAACTGGCGTTTTGTAATTCATCAGTCGGACTCGAAAGTGCAAATTAATGTTGAAAGGGATCGAAACGTGGCAAATAACAAACGTGCAAATCTGTACAAAAACGTCAGTTCACCCGTTGTGAGTCCAGCTGCCATCAAAACGCCAGTTTTTTTATTTAAAGGACATTTTTTTAACAGTGAATGTGGCGACTCACCACTAATGATATTCTCAACAAATGGGCCTTGTGATGAAAATGGCATATGTGCATCTTCTAACAAGTCCAAGGTATCTGCAGATTCTTCCCTTGGTAGAATATATGTGCTGCTCACTTGTTGTATTGGGGAGGTTGCGATGCTGAAATATTGCATGGCAATATTGTATTCAGAGGTTATGGGTATGAGACATGTTCACCAATGTGCATGATGATCATTCACCCCGCGTCCACATGTTAAGCTCATACTCTTTATCTCATCAACAATTACCCCTTATGCTTCAATTAAAAGATCAGAGCTTAAGACCAACCCAAAACTAATTAGATATGACGAATTACCCATGCAAAACATTCACTGAGTCTTTATGGAAAACACCTGGATGGGTAGTTGTGAGCTTACCACTAATTTCTTGCACATGGCAGCACACATAGTCTGAGGACCAGTCAGCAACCCGCACTCAAAGGCATTGACCAAGATTATGTGCGATCGGCCACGATCAGCCTTTTGGCACAACCACTGAACATCTTTAAGCATAAGCCACACAATTGAATTGTTTTTGCTAGCGTGTTTTCAGCCGTTCTATTGATCAAGTTCTTAGCTGATTTGGCCATTACATCGATTGTGAGAATGCTCTTCAAGTATCCACCTGCCAACAGACTTGTCCACCAGTGCTGCAAAGAGGGATTTTCATCATCATGCTTTGGCAGCCAGTTTTGGGCACAATTTGTTTATGATAAATTCAGATCATTGTGTTATAAAGCGGATGGCAACATTTTCACAAAAATATGAATGTTAGTTCAATTTGCTCTAAATGATAGTCTAGGCCATTTGGAGAAGAGGATATATTTACACATAAGAATTAACATACCCAAAACAGATAGGACATAGAATGAGGGATAAAGACATCCAGTAATTTGTAGGCCAATGTTAAGTTTTCCATAAACTTTAAATAACCAATGTGGGTATTACATGATATTTGCTATACTCACTGACATATTAAAACCACAAATGGTTTTTATGACCGTTGTGGTCAAACGTGTTGTATAGCGTGAGAAACAATGCATAGGACGTGGGGGTCTTTGTTAACGCCATTTTCTCTTTCGGTTGCTGAATTTCGCGTCGCCGGCCGACGCTAAATTACAAAATCGTTCCGTTTACCATAAGGAAGATGATTTGGTCTTAATTATTTCGGGTGAGGCTTTGTATATTAAAAGCTTTAAAACCATGCAAAATATGATTTGAAAATCTTGAGGGCGCACTATTTTTCAAAATGTGCCAGTGTCTCTGTAAGTAGCCCAAACCCAAACAGGTATGATCACCAAAATCTAAACTCAAATGTTCTTCAGAAAAAGAGTCAGTATGGCAATTCGTATGACGGCCATTTTGGATGCCCATTTTGGAATGTTGAGGGTAATGTGATATTTGTAACACTCTCTGTGGTCTGGGGGACTTCTTTGACCCATATAAACCTAGGGTTCTTCATCAAAATTACGATTCTAGGATCAATAATGAATTATACTATTTTAAGATATTGGTGGCCATCTTGGAGCCATTTTTGAAAATATTTCACGACGCCCTGATTTTGGTAGACTTTTCACGATGTTTATCCTAGTGTCCCAATAATGCTATATTGTTTTGAAAAACCTTTTGTTGCATTTTTGGGGTCAAACTGTATATTGACCTGACCATTTTCAACTGACATTTTTATGATTTCAGCTGCCCATTTTTCAATCTCAGCTGCACATATGTGCTGGCAGCACGCTTTATTTTAGAGGCCTTGAGTACATCATGACATTCTTGGCGCTTGATACCTTTGTGTAAACCTTAATCAAGAAAAATGTAAACTATTCATTAATCTGAAATCAAAAATTATGGAATTTACAACCAAATTTTGGAGCATACTTCAATAAATGTTAGAAATTGATCACATATCTTTTCGTGGAAACGAATCCAAATATTGTAGGCAACCCTGTGCAATACAGCCGGCTGACCAAATTGCCACCGACTCCATTCATAACCTTTGGGTGGGGGGAGGGGCACTTGGGAATCAATATTTGAACATTTACAACAATTCAAAATCAATCTGCTTTCCTTTTCTCTCATTCCTTTCTTCTCCCTTCCCTCTCTTTCCCTAATCCATTTTTGCTTGTTCCTTTTCCCACTTCCGCTTGACGCTAGCTTAAGCTTATTTCCCATGCGTCAGGCCAGGAAGGGGACAATGGTCCCCCTTCCCCCTGACCCCTGTCCGCTACGGTCATTGAATATTGTAAGAACTATTATCAACAACAGGGTTACAGACTAGGTAATGGTACTTTAGAACAAAATACAAAACTAAAATGCTTAAAGTAACAGGTAAAAGTCTATAACAGTAACCAATCGGCTTTTGCTGCTGTGCAAGGGAGAATTGTACAACCGTGGTCCATATGGTTTTTGGCGCCTTCCGTAATTACCATATCTGCAATATCCGAAAAAGGGAAATGTTAGATTTTTTTACCAATGATAGTGGATATAATGAGCTATTGTTTTCATGTAAAAAAACAATTTCTAAAATTGTAAATATTGTAAGATTTTTCTGAAATCGACTGTAAATCTTTTTGACTCACCTGTAGAAACTCGACTGCGTCAGTGTGTAGGTTTGCGAGGCACAGTCGAGGCACTGGTCAAGAATAGGAGTAAGACAAAAAAGTACAATATGTCACCGGGCGTATTGGCTTTGTCAGGTTGCATATGCCAAAACTAGAAATGACAGGGCATGCAATATAGACATGTTTAGATACCATGCTCGCGATGCGTTTTTACTTGGTAAGTGGAAGTCCTTTATTTATGTAACCGATTGAACAAATTCCACGTTTCCCGTAAAATACACGATCGTTATGGCATTTGATCCTCAATATAATGAACGAAAAATAACCAGTACACGCATGATTTGTGTATGATGTTGTACTCACTACACTTCCAGGCTTGACTCGTATCATCACCTGTCGTTACAATCCTGAAATACCACCCTGAGGATATTCCCACACGGTTTGGGTAATATAGTCCGTATCAAAAGAATACTCCGTTGCTGCATCTGTTTGGAACCATAAGCAAATGTATAATGTATATCATTCCAAGAGAGCGGTCATGACTGAGAGCGGACGTGTTCGATTATGTGCTCTGACGAGCTGACTTTTAATCACTTTTTTTTTCTCTTTTTACCTGCCACATTTTAGTTTATTGTATAAAAACTGGAATCTGGACTTTGGGATTTGTTGAGGAACGTTTGTGTTTATTTCGGAATGAAAACTTAGAATGTTTTGATGTTTTTCTGACTTTTGTTTTTTAAATTCCCGCAACACGTTTGTACATCGACGCCATTGTTGTTTTTCTCGCACGGATTCTATAAAACTTCTTGAGATTATGACGGCTGTGAAGCGTCCAATAAAATGGAAGGGAGTATTTATGCTATTAACATCAGATTTGCGGTAGGAAGTTCCTTTTATTATTTATATGACGAATTTGCTACCTCACATTGACCAAAAGTTTCAACTCTCGTATGTTTTTTTATATCTGTATTCGTGTGTGACCCTCCTCGGGTCCACGGTGATGGAAAACGATAAGCGAATGAAAATTACACTAGACCTTCAACCCATCTCCGTGGACCTACGAATTGTTAGGGACAAAAGTATCCATCTCCCCGACGGTCGGGGGAAGTACTCAGCCACAAAACATTAGTCAAAACACATGGTTTCGGGTATATCGCACGGTCGTCTCGAAGTGCCGTATGTGCGTAAGCGACACTTAGCCAGACCAATCAGTGTGACGTCTTATTTTTTGCGCAGGATTTAAAACGGGGGGGGCCTGGGGGAACTGAGTGAGCGGCTGTTGACAGCCACATGGGCCATGGGGGTGTCGCAGCGCCCTTGTTTGTGGCTTAGGCAGGTGTTTGGCCTCCCAAGTCACGATTTTCGGTTTTTTTAATGTTTATGTGCACCTATATATGATGCATTTTTATTGCAACTATAACTCAAATTTAAGAGTACTAGTAGTGTTATGTATTATTATATGTATTATCACTGAATCAACTAATCCGGAAACCTTGTCGTGTATGTACATTTATTGTCCATCTTACTAACAGGTATAACATCATTTTTATTTTGTAGTTTGTCACTAATTGAATAAAGATCTCCATTCTAATTTTATTTGCATTTTAATAACCTGGCCTCATGCATTCTTAAATGAAGCTTGGTGAAGACAATTTAATCATTGCTCGTATCGAATCCTCAGATATCTATATTACTAAAAACAGACTGCTCTGTCCTGTCCGCGCTATGCAATTCGTTATACTTTGACATACTGGCTGACACCGGGGGGAGGGAGGTGTGGGGCACTCACATATTAAATGGATAGGGGATGTTTAGGAATCGTGTTCCAAACCCAAGGGCACTCGGTTGACAGAAGGACTGAAACAAATAGGGGCCTTTGGGTGGAGGTAGCCAAATTACCCCATAGTGGGTTTTCCGAGATGACAAAATGCCAATTTTCCGAATGGGGGTCTTTGGGTGAGATTTTATTTTTCTCTTTGGGTGACAGTGGTAAAATTTTCAACAAAATAGGGTGATTGGGTGTGAAATTAAAAAAAATATGGGGATATGTTTGGGGGTGAAAGGGAAAAGGGATCTAAACAGCTAGCCGTACACACGCGTCGCTTCCAAGGTGGAAGTGTGGGCGGGGGGGGGGATGGGGCGAGGGCTAAGGGTCTAAATATTTAGCATGAAGGTAAGGGGGGAGGGCAGTCTGACGTTGTTATGCAGGGTTTTTAGGGGACCCAAAAGGTAAAATATCATCTAAAGGTTCAATTTGCATAATTTGCAAGAACTACTGACCTGGGCACAGAACAAGTCTGTGGTCAAAGGTCACACAACCCATAGGTGAAGGTCCACATGGTGGAGATACACTAGTTGGTACCTATTTTCGGCAAAATTACCCTTAGAATGGGTTACGGTTTTCAGTCGGCAGTGGTCGACACTCAGGGAGGGGGAGGATCCCCATGACGAGACGCGGCTTTACCGGGCCGCAGCGGGGCTGAGGTTACCTATTTATTGTCAGATGATCAGCCCATCTCATAGGGAAAAGACGACAACAAACAACAAAACCACAAACATAAAAAACGAGGAAAGAAGAAGAATCACAAGTCAATTTTGATTTCTAACTTCTCCTTCCCCGTACTTGTTGATTTATGTTATAGGGTTTATTTTACATAATTGGGAAACTCGATAGGTGATCCTGAAACATATATGTACACATAAATGATATCACAAGACACGAAAGTGAAAACTGTATTCTGCATAATTCATGCACCCTCAAAAACTGATTAAAGGAGCTATTCAATTAGCTGCTGTCGCGTAATCGAAAACTGAGACATAAGTCGCGTGCCATGATACAACCTGATTGTGGTCGTATCAGGTCCCGGACTATTAAGCATTCAAAATTACCGAGATGTGTGCGCAGGTAATGCGGTCAAGTACCTTTTGAATCGATAAATGCTGGAACATTTCCCTCAGATTGTTACAGTCTCGGGCGGGCTAATCCTACCCAGTGTTAATTCCAGGGGCCCTGTGTAATTCGCGTCCTGTTGACAAGTTGGTTGGCGGGGCGGGTTAAGCTGAAAGGTCATCACAGTGGTTAGTTTCGCATTATCTTTTAACCAAGTGCCGCTCTAAAACCAGGAACAGAGCCGAGACTGGGGTTACAGTATAATTCGTGTGCCCCAACTCAGACCAAACCTTAGAAGGGGGCTGTATGCATGGTGTAACTCCAGCGAGGTTACCAGGGGGTGGGTTCGTATTGCCACTGTATTGCTTTAATATATGAATATTGCTTGCCGGGGGTGGATATGAACTAAGCAGGGGACCATCAAAGAGGGGCCGTAAGCCAAAATTTTTCCGTGTGTTATGTGTGACTGTTCTGTCAAAAATTGTTGGACAAGGCATCCTATGCAGTGGATTGTTGATTGTGATTAGTGGGCACCATACCACCTGCTCTGAAGTCTCAGGACAATCTTATGCATTTCCATCCAATTTTACACAGGTTGAAAAAAAGGTTTCTGCCCCACATGATCTGTGATGAACATTTCTGAATCACTTTTCTCACCAGACCAAAGTATTAACTCGTCCATCAGTAATAATAGTAAAAATTCATCTTCGGTTTCGATTGAAATCGATGCTGCTGACCACCAAAGGTGATTTTGAAACAAAACCTAAAATGACCCGGAAGCCAAACCCCAGTTATATGAAATTGAAAATCGTTATTATCAACTTTCAAAGTATCAAAGGGAAAATTGCAGAGTTTCACGCGTTTGTAGCAGCAACTTCCCCTGATGTTATTTTGGGGACAGAGACGTGGCTGCACGAGGGCATTTCCTCAGCTGAAATCTTACCTGTGGAATAACTAGTTACTAGAAAAGACAGGACTAATAGAGGGGGAGGTGGAGTATTTATTGCAATTAAAAATACAATTCCCCGTATTGAAAGGACCGACTTAAACCAGGAAGGTAGTGAGCAAATATGGTGTCAACTACTTCTGAAGGGGGAAGATATTTTTATTGGCTGCTATTATAGGCCACAGACCTCCGGAGACAACCTTGAACTTTTAGAAAAAAGTTTAAGTAAAATCAAGGAAGAAGCCAAATCACCATATATCCTTCTTGGTGGTGACCTGAATGTACCAAACATGACGTGGGATACAACTGAAGTCCATGGCCTGCTCCAGGAGATGATTCAGACTATCGCGGATGACTATACTGACTGTCCCAAAATAAACTATACAATCAAACTAAAAATTATAAAAAATATAAAATGAGCATTTCTGTGAGGTATTTTTACTTTATTTGTTAGACCACTTCCTAAGCTACGTCTTTGTTTTTATTTCATACAATTTGATGGACCCTAACCGGAGATATTAACAAGTGAACACAAAGGATAAAATACCACTGGGGCCAGTTTCACTTGAATGTCAAGACACTAAACGTATAAGGCATGTACATCATTGTGGTCTTAAACCGTTTTCAGACAAACGAATATTGTGCAGATCAGAGTGAAGGTATTATCATGCATTGAACTAATCAATATATTATTTTTCAAACAGTGAAATTACCAGGGGGATGATAATCATGAAACTAATAGAACAGCCACAAGTCTCTTGTTGGGGGACAATGTGTGGACAATGCTCTAATGGGGAGGGCCAATGCTCTAATGGGGAAGAAACCAACAAAGATCAATAAAGAAAAGAATGGTTGGTGTTCAAAGGTCTCAGTTTACTTTCAACGAGGGTGTTTTATGTTTCTACCTTCTGCTGAAACCTGGAGTAAGGCTGAGACAACAAGACTGTTTGGAATTGAATTTCCCAATGCTACATGTATTCTTTTGGCAATTGTGACATTATAAGGTTATAAATTATGTTATATCACAAGAAGCAGCACTTTATACTTATTTTGTATTTTAATTTTCAATAAATAATGTCGTGAAGTTGCTTTTCAGTGGTAACTATGTTGATTTCAGGAAGCCCAAAACTGGCCCAACAGTTTTTTCAAGTGTATCACGATAATTGGCTATAACTCCCGAACCAGACTCCCAAATTTACACCAACTAAAAATCTCAGGAAAGCTGGAAACGTTCCTTAAAAAGAATCAGTTAACGTCCAGTTTAGATGAACTCAGGTTTTGGCCAAATAATTAACCTTTGATTGTATATTTTTTGACAGTCTGTAGTATGGATCAACTAGTAAAATTTCCAACTCCCAGGCATGCAAATGGAACCGAAAACATCCTTGATCTCTTGCTTCACAATCAGACCCTCGTTTGTGAATGACCGTCTTATCCCCTACTTCCGATTGCCGATCATAGTATGTAATAGTGGATATTAATACCAAATTCCTCTGCCAGTTCAAAAACCACCTAGAACATGTTATTGCGGAAACAAATTGGATGAAGAGCCTATAAACAGGATCCGGTGAATTCGCCAAAGATTTTCTTAGAAATAATCCTGAAAAAAGAAACGGTTGTGAATGAAAATTGGAAACATGTTTAAAGATACCGATTACCAAACCTTGTCCAAAAGCTGTTTCGATGCCACAACTCAAGGGAAAAACAACGCCCATGGTTAGCATATAAACACAAGACTCTGTTAGAAGACAGTTTGATATATAAAAAAGGCTCGAAGAGGAAGGGAGTGAACAGCCAGGGATTCTTTTAGAAAAATTCGTCGTGAAGTTGACAGGGAAAAAAACTTGTCGGAAAGCACGGAGGGAGTCAAGTTTACATATCTGATTTCATCTAAATCGAAGAACACCAAAGATGTTTTGGAACTTCATCAGATCACGTAAAAAGATAATGTGGGCATCAGACTTTAAAAAAAATAGGCAATGACATCATTACAGATGACCAACCAAGGCTGCTGAAAAAGCTGGCTGGATCCAATTTCAGAGTGTGTTCTCCTTCGAAGATCCATTCTGCCAAGTTACCAAGTAGTCTTTCCCTGGATATGCAAGAAATAAATATCTCTGTTGAAGGTGTTCAGAAACTTGTGCTGAAGACAAATAAATGCCATCGGACCAGATTGCGATACCAAATGCTGCACTAAGATCAGAATGGCGTTAGCCAGGATTATGTTGAAGAGGGGGGCACAGACTTGTGAATGTACCGACGCGAGGATTGTACAGATCCAAAAAAATTTTTCCAAGCTCGCTACGCTCGCCAGTTGACCCAATTTTTGTTACCGTCACCTCAAAATCTGAACAAAGGGGGGGGGGGGGGGGTTGGTCGCCAAATGCCAAATAATAGCGGTAGTATGGACAATTCAGCAGTTACCTAGTAACCAATTTGCATGAAGCTCTATCATGCACCAAGCGCTAAAAAACCCGCTTACAGTTACAGCTTTTAAGACAAATGTGTACGAAGGACCGTTATGTACGACAAAAACATCTGGTCGGGGGGCAGTCCCACCCTGGTACGCCAATGCTTAAAGATCGCGGTAAAGGAATATTATCTCCTTTACTCCGTAATCTTCCAACAAAAGTCGGATCAGAGTGAGTACCTGAGGACGGAAGAAGGCAAACAATCTGTCCCCGTCTTTAAAAAAAGGATCAATAAGACCCAGAATAATTATCGGCCAATATCGCGACGTGTGTCTGATGTAAAACTGCATGGAACACATAAATAGTGATATTATTGCAGCACTTACCATCAAACTATTCTTCTCTGATACTCAGCATGCTTTTAGGAAAGAAAGCAGATAATGTTGATACCCAGCCTAATACTACCATAACATGATCTTACAAGCAACACCATGACAGAAGTTAAGATGTGATATGGAGTCTTGGGACTCAGCAAGGCCTTTGATGTCGTTCCTCATCGTAGACTACTCCTGAAGATTTATTTTTGACGGCATCAGAAATAAGACCTTCAAGTGGATTCAGTCATTCCTTACTCACGGTCCCAAAGGTGGTGTGTAAATGGAAAAAACATTCCAGGATGCCTGTCCTCAGTGGAGTACCCCAAGGGAGTGTTCTAGGTCCACACCGATTTATTATTTATATCAACGATATCACTGATTGCGGGTCCAGGCTCCCACCGATTATTTGCCGATGATGCATTTATTTATTAAAACCAATTACCATCTCCAGAAGACGAAACCTCCTTTCAAAATGATTTGGATATAGTCTTGTTAAATGGTCCAAAACATGGGGGATGAAATTTAATGCATCTAAGTGTAAAGTTCTGAGAATATCTAGGAAGATGCAACCCGGGAGCGCCGATTATTACATGCTTGGGGAAAAAATTAGAAGAAGTCAAGGAAGACAAGTATCTGGGAGTCATTCCTGCAAAACAACTTGAAATGGGATAATAGCAAACCAAGCAAGCTTGCAGCAAGGCTTACAAAAGCTGCTTACGTCACTCCAGCGATTATTCACCAACATGGCCACTGTTCCAAGGACCTGTCAAAGAAAAGTTGTATAAATCTATCAGTCCAAACCTCATCTTGAATATGCCTCTACAGCCTGCGAATCCGACGGCTTCCCAAAACGAATAGAGACGGAAATCCTCCAGCGGGTGCAACGTCGGGCTGCCAGATTCGTACAAGGCGAATAGAAAACAAGCGAGTGTTAGCGATATGTTACATGGTCTTAAGTAGGGAGGAACCCTAGAAAAAAGACGTCAGGGCCAAAACGTCTAATTTTACATTTCATAAGATGATTATGGGCGAAATAGACATCAATCGATAACTATACAAAGGACCCAAAGTTAGCAGAACAAGACGCTCCAAAACATAAAACAGTTCCAGCTAAATCATCATACATCCACGGCCCCTATCACAGTTCATTTTTTCCTGAAGTTATTTCTGCCTGGAACAGGCTACCCCAGGCTGCTGTCGACATAACCTCAACACAAACCTTTAAGACCCACCATATTAAGACTCTCGACTTTCCTCATACAAATACTTAAATGCCGTCCAGCTCTCGTCAACCTCCAGTAATTTTCCTAGAGGAAGTCTTCAGGAGGTATATTCTACAAGGTACAAGGTAAGTTATGTTTCAAATCTTTTAATTCCAACGAATACAATAAACTCGATAGATACATTGTTTCTTCTCTTCTAACTTCTGTGTAACATTGTGCCACCGGGGTTAGTTTGCGTACTAGATTTCATAGGATGTCAATTATGTAGCATTCTGCAGTCGCAGGACAACAGGTACAAAAAGCTTCCAGGTAAATGTTTTTACACCTTTTGGGGTCATTGTAGCCGAATCATGTGGCAGTAGCATCTTCACTGAGTTTGGTTCCCAGCAAACACAAAACATTCAGACAACGTTTTCCCCAGGTTATGATTTGGTTTTTTTTTACGTTTTTGTCCTTCAAAAACGTTAAGAAAACGTTCTAAAACGTTTTCGTATGTTTAATTTCTTTGCAGTTTTTAAAAAACGTTTCGGGAACGTTTTCTGTACTTTATCGAATAAACCAACCTATTGATGTTATCTTACAACGTTCCTAAACGTATTTTCTGAACGGTTTAAGAACGTATATTAACGATATTTATAATACGTTATAATTTGTTAAATTGCAGACATTTTCTGATGGTTTTATTACTAGTAAGACATTAGAAGAACGGATTCTAGATATTTGTAGTGCGATATTTACTTACATAACAATGTTTCCCCATTGTTGCACGCTAGGTATGTTTTAGAGACATTCAGAGAACATTTTCTGAACGTTTTAAAGTAAACCAACATATTAACGTTAATTTGCAACGTTCGTAAAACGTATTTTTGAAACGTTTAAGGAACGTAATTTTTCGAGGTTTTAAATACATTATAATTTGGTTATATTATACACGTTTCTGTTGGTTTTAGTAAGATCTTAAAAGAACCGGTTCCAGATGTTAATTCGTAATGTGCCTTGTACTTAAATTACTATGCGACGTGCATAAAACGTCCTTTCCAGGCTTGTTTCAATTAAAACACATTACGTAAAGTTATAAAACTTTTCGTAAAAAACTTGACGTTTTTTCAAATCATGTAACATTAATAAACGTTGCATAATAAATTTAAAAATCCCTTTATTTGCTACCCAATAAACCCAAAGCACGTTTTTGCAAGACGTTTTGTGACGTTTTTAAACGTCACCATGTTACATTATAGGGTTAGGGTACAAGGATGTCTATAGTAAAAGCTACTTTATAGAATGATCACTTAATATTTTGAAAATAGTTAAAACACTCGCCTGCTAAACATCTAGATTATATAAATAGAAATTAACCGAGTTACACTCAGTCGCCTAGCTGGTGTAGTGGTTAAGTGTTTAGGCTTCCACGCGTAGGGTCCACAAGAGGCAAGTGATACAATTTCTGTCTATCAATATCAAGTGCAACGTATTCAGTGCTGTGTTTTAAGTTAATTATTAATTATTACTATTTAATCAAATGTTCTTTTAACCTGTGGACGTTCTCATAACGTTTTAGAAACGTTTTTAAATGGCGTTCTTACAACGTTTTTGACCTTTCACAATAAAACGTCCAGAAACCGTTTTGAGGAAACGTTCACAAAACGTTAACCAAACGTTCACAAAATGGTCACTGTCTGGTACAACGCAATAATAGGTGTGTATTGATTTTACACAAAAGGTTTTCCTACTGAATGAGCGAGAAAGCCTACTTGCAATATTGATTGTTGGTCAGCGTGTTCGTGTCCCAGTACACTGCTGCAATAACCCAGTGAAAATCCAAAAACTGCAACTTTTGGTTTTGGGGGTTTGCGTCTTTTGGGCGTTCTATCTTAGCCATTTCTGTACGCTTTTTACAAGTCGGTAGACATGAAAGAGCAGACCTAGACAATAAAATTTATATTTCGAATGCTTTCAAAATGGTAGGACTTTTGGCCCAATACTGATCGAACAACATGCCGAGATACTTTTTGTGCCAACTGTATTTTCTTTGGCCTCTGTTTCGGTATTGCTTGTGGCGTTGTTAATATAGCACAGGGATAAAGATGGCAACTTCCATAATTGCAATACAGTCGAGTACATTTGTCGGAATAAATCTGGATTTTTTTTGTTTCATCTATGCGTGTTCGAATTAACTTGACACTTTAGAGTATGTAGTTTTGATCGCAACTCGAAGTATTATGTCGCGGTAAGTCCAGGCGGTGGCGCCAAGCCTCATTCATTATAAGCAAACTTCACCAAAATGTCAAAAGAAATACAGCCATTACGGAGTGCAAACCACAAACCAATTTGGGGTGCTTTGAGGTGGGTCGGTCATGGGTGTTCCCATGACCCATATACGACTCGTCCTCGTTCGTTATTAATTTAAAGAAAAATCAGAAATAACCCTTACAGTGGAGTGATTCTTCAGCTCCAACGGTTTGGGAATAAGAAAATATTCCATGACAACATAAAAAAATCAGAATTTTTCGTCAAGATTTCGCTTTAGTGTTACACCAATGGCGACGTCTTAAATTGTGATTTCTTGGCCGCCCTCCCCTGGGTAAGTCGATGACAAGGAGTCGCTTTAAAAAGCAAAAAAAAACAAAAAAAAAAAAAAAAACTCGATACATAAACCCACTCATACTCACCATCATCAATATGTAAACCAGTACCCTAGAATATTCGCCCAATATTCCCCCAAGTGGGTTACTCAGCGTCACGGCCAATGTCTCGGTGCCTTCAGCGTCAAAATCGCCGTGTATTGTGATGTCGAAAGTTTTTGAACTTTCACGAGGGTCAAAGGTCAATGTTTTGGTGACGTGGATGCGGAGTAAAAATCATTAATACCGGTGTCACGGGGAAGTAGCACATCGTAAGTTATTTCAAAATAAATGTTAATTTTGCACAAGTTTGACATCAAATATCAAGTAGAAGAAACAGAAATGTACTAGCTTTGATGTTCCCTAGAGAGACCAGTGTAAGAAAACTATCCCCCACAATTTAGTATGCCAAAATGGCTACAAACATAATCACCGGCGCACATAACCTCTGGAGACTGAAGGGGGAAACACTTTGGTCGGTTTATAATATAATATTAATATTTTTATTATTATTATGTGAGTTTTTTAACTTTTTTTAAGTTTTAGAATTTTTTTCAAACGGTCATTTATAACTACTATTATTACGCTGCTATCGTCACATGATGGTATAAGTGTGGGAAAACGTCGACCCCTCCTGGATCTTGATCGATCCCGAATCGCTCCGCCTCTCTCCTGCCTCCTTTACCAAACACTTCTCGCTCCTGGATCATATGGTAAAGAATTGTGACACCAATAGAATATTAAAAAAAGTCTAAAGAGGGCAAAAAAGGTAATAGGGGTAAGGGGTGGGAGGGTTGGGGAGACCTGTTAGGAGCGAGGAGGGTGGAGGGTTGGTTAGGAGCGAGGCAGGGGCGATCCGGGATAGCGGCGGGATCGTGTATTCCCAAACATATTACCATCATATGACAGTTCAACATTAATAAGTCCCCCCTGAAAAAAGGTACATTTTTCTGGACAAGTTAGGCTCTAAACTGTACAAAAATGTAAATGTTACACTGCAATGTGACACCATTTAATGTGTAAAAAAGGACGTCGGTTTATAAAGTTGCTGACGAATTAAAAATGACACTTTCGGATTGGGATTTTGCAATAGAGAAAATCACGGAGAGGAAGTACCAAAACATGTCTAGGACAACACACGAATACCAGCAGACACTTGATTTTGGTGGCAATCGATAGTTATCGTCATCTTCTTTCCATTGCTACCAACAAGTACCAAACTGCCTAGAATTACGTCAGACCCGAACGGACGTTATAAAGTTCAAATGTCAGCAAAACTGTCATTTCCATAGTACACAGGGTAGAATGTTCCCTTAATTCGTCATCAAATTATAAAGGGACGCATTTCAGGAGAAGCTTAACTGTTGTGTGTTTTTTTTTTTTTGCACATTAATGGGTAACATTGCAGTGTACACTTTACATTTTGCTAACAGGTTATGTTAAAGAGCCTAACTTTTTCAGGAAAAATGTACCTTTGGAGGGGTGGGGGGGGACTTATTAATTTTACCTGTATAGTATTATATAAAACGGCCGGTCATGGGTATTACGATCGAAGTACATCGTTTATATACACGGACCACGCGAATTGATTAGAGCGCCACCTCCCGTTGCGCCACTTACGAAACCTCCCGCAACTCAAGGAACACCAGACCACATTCTATGGCAAGCCATAAAGCCCATAACGTACTGCCGCAGAGCGTTGCGAGAAAGTAGCAAACGCGTGGCGAAATTTCGGCAACGCGTTGTGGTGTAGGCCAATCAAAATCATGAATTCTGTGACCGTATTCAAAAAATAGCCCACACCGGTTGCTAG
The DNA here is from genome assembly GCA_023653785.1 of Ophioderma brevispina. Taxonomy (NCBI): domain Eukaryota; kingdom Metazoa; phylum Echinodermata; class Ophiuroidea; order Amphilepidida; family Ophiodermatidae; genus Ophioderma; species Ophioderma brevispina. The sequence continues at coordinate 9,731 of JAMKCH010044741.1, read as the reverse complement.
ATACTTTTGCCAACGCGTTGACAAACTTCACAACGCGTTGAGAGCTCACAAACGCGTTGCATGCAAGCTTCACAACGCGTTGCGAAGGACCACAAGCCATAAGGGTCATAACGTATTGCCGCAACCGTTGTGAGGGGAAGTCACAACGTTGCGACATTTCGGCAAACCGCGTTGCGGTTTTGTCGGCCAATCAAAATCATGAATTTCTGTGACGTATTTCAAAAATATAAATCTCCAACAAACGCGTTTGGCGACCTTCACAGCGACGCGTTGCAACCTTCACAACGCGTGCGGCAATACGTTATGACCTTATGGCTTACAGGGGGGTAAGTAGTGGTAGAAACTGCACAAGCAACGCGTTGTGAAATTTACAACGCGTGGTTGAAGCTCTCACCGCTGTGAAGGCCATAAGGTCATAACGTACTGCCGCATACGCGTTTTGTTTGATCTATTTTTTGAAATAATCACAGAAAAATTCATGTTTTTGATTGCCCTTCCGCAACGCGTTGCCGATTGCCGAAATTGCGCAACGCTTGCTACTTTCCACAACGCGTTGCGGCATTACGTTATGACCCTTATGCTTCGCAACGCGTTGTGAAGGTAGCAAACGCGTTTGTTGAAAGTCGCAACGCGTTGAAGGCTTGCAAGGCGTTGTGAGTTTCCAACAACGGCGTTGCTATATACTTCCCAACGCGTTGTGGGTCTAATTTTGAAATACGTCACAGAAATTCGTCGTTCTAATTGGCCGAGCCTCAAACGGTTGCTACTTTCTCGCCAACGACGTTGCCGAAAGTCGGCAACGTGTGCGGAAACGTTATGGCCTTTATGGCCTTGTGACCATTACACATCGCTAAGAGAAATCATTGGAAAGTTCCATGGACTGTCGGAAACGGTTCTTGTCATGCTTGTACTGGTGTGTCGGGTCCGTATGTGTTCCCGTGGGATTTGAATGTTTATTTTTCTTTCTACGGGAAACATGCAAATATGATGTATAAAAAAATTTCAAAATTGAAATACAATTGGACTCGATCAATCAATGTTTTGCATTTCCCTTTTTTTTTTATTAACAGTCGAGATGTTAAAAGACAAAGAAAACATGTAGCATTCCAGCAATATCAAGGATGCGTTCAAAAAATTTAAAAATTATTGAACAAAGCAGGCATATTGGGCCCAAATAATATAATATGAGGAAGAAACAAACGAAATTATTTTCAAGGGCCATCAGAAACGCTTACCAAGCATTATCTTGCTCACATCAGTATGGCTACCAAAATAATATTTCAAAAAAAATCCACCAAAATGGCAAAATGGGAATAAATTCACGGTTTGCTTAGATATAAGAATTCTGTGGAAGAAACCACGCAATTTTTGTTTAAGGGCATGGTCACTCTTATGAGGATATATATTTAATATCATCTTGCTTTAGTTCCAAGATGGCAGCGAAAACTACGTAAAATCTACAAACTACCTCCTGGATATATTTAGTGAGATATTAACCATGCAGAAATGTAATATGATTAGAGTACGAATTAAAGTATGAATTATATAACTTTGGCCATTAGAACTCATGTCTGGTATATTTTGGTTTCTTAGCATACTTAAAATGAAAATATATATATATATGGCAATATACCTTCTGTTTAAGTTCCTTCACCCTACCAAATTGCCATGTATTTGTTATCACATGACCAACATCTTGAATTTTAAGCCTGATAACAAATAAAGGAATATTAGTATAAATATCTATTGATAAAAGCATGTCTCATACCCCAATTTATACTTTTATAATCATTTCTGGATGGTACCTAACTAAATATAATACAGACAAATGGCAATTTTTAGGTCTGAAAAGTCTGAAACGGCAGCCGTATTGGTCACCATCTGGGATTTCTCCATTGTTAACAAAACAGAAATGTCAGACACGAGTTTCTAATGGTCAAAGACATAATCTTAGACATAATATACACATTTTATAATATTTTGGATGATATAACCAAATATATTACATAAAACATAGTGATTTTAAGATTTTGTAATTAAATGCGTCCGTTTTGGCCGCCATCTTTAATTTAAAGATACTATCAAGACGATATGCCAGATTTGATAGAGTTTGTAATGGTCAATGAAAGAAATATATCCATCTTTTAATTTAAACCTTAATGGTACTTGAGCGTTTTCTATGATTTTTAATGACGTCATATTAATTTGCATAAATAATATATTACAAAAAATCAGAAAAATCGGCACCAATAGATTTTTTGTTAAAGTGATTAATGTATATTGGAATCTACGGAAGTGTCTAGTGCCATCCACGTGTTGAGTTGTCAAGATAATTTATCTTGTCTTGTCGACATAATGTCGACAATAAGACGACATTTTAGGGGGAAATGTTGACATAGTGAGACAAGATATGTCACCATTTCGACTAAATTAATGAAAAGCAGGTGTTGATATTGCTCGATGCAGTATATCGTCATGTCAACATCCCAAATAATGGATGCGGACATGGTAAGATGTTTTATTTCAACATGTCGACTTCCTGAAAATAGGATGTTGACTAAGAAAGTAGGGGAAAACAAGATCAAGCCCCATTGAATGCAATGGACGTTGACCTTCTGTGCCCCCTACATCGGAAACTAAGCATTTAAGACAGGATTAAAATAAGGAATAGTTTTAACTATGAACTCTACCAATAATTTGCACCATTTTTTATCCAAATCGGAGCAACTTTAAAAGTTGACCCCTGTACAACTGAAATTGACCCTTATTATTGATTGTTGATGTTTTTAGCCTATAACTCTGAAACTTTTGGCTGTACATATTACAAACTATACCTTTTCTGAATCCTTATGGTTAGACACATAACGTGGTATGCTTTTCAACATGATTGGATCAATTTAAAGATTTGACCCCTGTACAATCTTTGTGTGGGCCCCCTCTCCTTAAGGCACCATTTGCAGCACTTAAGAATCGCGTTTCAGGGGTTCCTGTCAGGCTGGCAACATATTTAATCACTCAAACCTTTTGTACTTGAGATGTGTTACAAATGTGTGCTAGCGCCTGGGTTGTATCTTTCCATTCTCTAGGAATGGCAGATATGAGTTTGTAATACTGGAACCAGTTTATATTGCTAAAGAATTTCTCCTGCAGCTTTTTAACATTCAAAATTCAAAATTATCCGACATGATGTCTTTTTTATACACAATACCAGATCTAAACCAGTGCTTCCAGAAGAACACCTTGTTATCAATTTTAATAAAAGAATTACTCCAAATAATCTCATTGAGAATACTGATCTCATCCGATTTCTTAAAATGAATGGTAGCCCATCATTTCACAATATCTTTTACAAACGGGTTCTTAATATGTTCTATAAATAACCCAGTGTTCTGAAAATTACATTTAAATAGCAGATCACCGCCAAAAGCCTGAATTGAATATATGAACAGCAATTTCCAGTTAGCATCGTTGGATTTATCATAAAACTGTTTGATCCAGGCAATTATAAGTACATTACAAAATGATCTGCAATCCGGCATACTGAAACCACCCTTTGAATAGGGTAGGATCACAGTCATTCTCTTAATCTTATCTGAAGCACCATTATACAAAAAAATACACAAAATGCTACAAGCTCCTTAAAAATTGCTCTGGAGGGTTTGGAAATACAGAAAAAGGATATACAAGTTTAGACACAGCAAAAATTTTGATCAAAGTGATCTTACCCAACAGGGTAAGATTTCTCATCTTCCACATTTGCAGGGTTTTCTTTATATCAGCAAGTCGCTTATTGAAGTTAACATCAATCATATTTTCATATCATGGAAGATAATATGCATACCCAAATAAAAAGTGGAATCTTTTGACCAATTCATCTATTTTCACAATGAACAACATTTGAATTCCTGAAACTGCCAAGCCTATAAATCGTACTTTTATTATATTTTATGTAAATTTATCCAAAAGCTCCAAAGTTTCCTGTAAAGAGTCACTTGTACCATCTAAATATATTATGGTGTCATCTGCATACTGACTTATTTTAATATTATAATATCAAAATCAATAACAAAGGCAAAACCAGGACTATTCTCAACGTCTGTAAAATTTATGATATCCAAAAGTAATCTAACATTTTCGCCAATATGGCGACCCTTAAGCCGGTCTGATCATGATGTATAATCTCGTCAGGACAAGTTCCATACGGTTTGCAAGCGACGTTTGTAATTATTTTATAATCTACGTTCCAGGGGTGAGATGGTCCTCCAGTTTCCAATACATCAAAGATTTATCAATTTTTAGGCAATTTTAGTCATACCGCTCATTTGGGACTGACAGGAATGCCCGTTATCAAAAGATGTTCAAGAGCGGACCACTAATTTCGTTCCAAAAAGTTTTATAAAATTCTGTGTACCATTATTTCCCGGAGATTTATCTTAGGCATTGACTCCACAGCTTTCCAATATTCCCCATTCGTTCATCGACCTTCCCATTTTAAACTAACATCAGCTATCAAGCTCCCGAAGGGTTGTTGCAAAAAGAGTCGGAGTCAATGTCAATGTATACAAATTTTGGATAAAAACAACTTCAGCATTAAGAATATCCTTAGGTTTTCTGAATTTTCGAAAATTTTCGAATCACTTTTGCCGATTTTTTTTTTCTAAATAAGAAAAATCCTCCTACCTTTTCCCCGTCTACACCCACGAGCTTTGGAACGATAAAAAAACTATGTGCTTTTTCATCATAAATACTTTTTCCCTTTTTTCTTCAGCTATTAGGAAGTTTAAAACATCATGTGATAACGTTTTGCACGGCATCAAGGTAAATTAATTTTTCGCTTTCCAGTTCCTTATAATCCTGTTTTCAAGTAAGTTCTTTTTCTTCCTGCATCCAAATTGAATGGAACTGCGCTAACATTTAATTTATAATTTCACAGGTAATATTAGAATCATTTCCATGGCACTCCTGAACTCTTTTACCAATAATATTCTTAATCTGATTACATTATTACTATTCTTTAAGAGATTGTATTTAACTTTCAAAAGGCATGGGCCTCGTGAAGCATGTGAAGTGTGTGGACTATTTTTGTTGCTTAAAGAGAACCCGTACAACGATTAATGAAACAATATTACACTATAAATAATATTGACCACATATTTAAAAAAATCGGAATTATATAACCCTAACAATGAAGTAAAACCATATAGTCTGACCAGGTGCTATTTTAAAAATCGCGCTAGGTTATAACGTGTTATGCGTACGAACGGCACGTTTAGGTATAACTGCAATAGGAATACACATTATGGAAAAGCATCATGTGTGAAGATGATGACGCTACTGTGCCGTCCGTATCGCAAACACAAATACATATCCCATATACCAGTAGCGCGAATTCAAATAGCGCATGGTCGACCAAAAGCTCTTAATTTCGTTTTATGCTTAGTAAATTCCGTTTCCCATGGAAACCATCCATATGATGTTCAAATAATTGTTTTTATAGCGTATATTGTTGAAGTTACTCTTGATACAGGTTCTCCTTTAACTATTCTACGGCAGCCAGTTTACAAGCATTTCTCGGTAACTGCGCATTTTAGATTGTGTATGTATGTGCATGTGTATGTAGTGTGTGTGTCAGAAAAATGGTTGGTTTAAGTTTTGACACCTGAGGAAAAAACGACAATTATTTTGGGTTTCTCAGAATGTAGAAATTCTACAGAGGATCTTTATACTGATTTTTATAAGAAAGTAGTTAATCATCCGGCATTTCATTTCAAAGTTTCTCTAGTTTTGATGTATGTAGTGCACTGTCATATTGTCACGAATCTAACGTTCACAAACCGTAAACTTATCTATTTATACCGAGGTTATACAAGGACTTATTTCTAGCCAGCCAAGACGGGATTCGAACCCGGACCCTCGTCTAAAAGTCGAGCCGCGCAGTGATAGAGCCTAAAGAGGAATTCCCCGTTAGGTCTATTGACACAACGTATATACCTCGGGGACAATATACTTATTAGGTATCAATGGAAATACAATGTATTACATTTATACATTGATTATCAAATTTCCAAACAGATGGTTTCATTAGTTAAAATGGCAAAAATTAATAGGGGTTGCAACCATATTACTTTCAATGGTACGCTACAAACTATTTAAGGTATATCATCACCCTTTAAAGTTAAAGAACATGATATCACAATGTAATACCTGCTTCAGATTTTGCTTTTAAAAATGTTTGAAAGGACATTAAGTGATAAAAGTCCTTGATCGATTTAACGGTGATTGTTCCGATTTATGTTGTATGTGTCTCTACTTGATAGGAGAGTTTGAGGACTTGCACATACACCCCATAAATACCGTGGGAACAAACATGCGGTTTTGATGGTGACGCAATAATGCATGTTAGAAAAGCCCCGTTCATTTGTACTAAGATTGATGGTTAACCACTAAAACGGCAGTTTTTTGTGTATTTCTTGGGAATGAAAGGAATTTTGAGGGTCAAATTTCAGGACGACGATGAGAAAAAAATTACGACCTTTTCATCTGATATCAAAATCGATACTTACTTCCGGGTAAATCAGGGGGTCTCAAAGACGATCGGACACGCACCTTTAAATGTATCAGATAAAATTCTTGATTGATTAATTATCAGATATCAATAAGCATGCATTGTATTTAAAATGAACACCTATAATGTGTATTTCAAGAAGGTATTTTGATCAGGAGTTGTCTGCATGATCAAAAAAATTCTGATCACTTTAACAAAAGGTGCGCAGTAAACAACTTCTCCGTGTCAACTGCTTGTGACTTCGTTACAGAAAACTCCGTTCATTGAATAATGTAACATTAACTGGTATATTTGATTATGACTAACAGTGTATTTCGGTAAAATTGTAGCAAAAAAATGGCTTAATTGATTATTAATTTCTGGCATATCAAAGGAACATTAGATACGAATATTTAATTTTTGGTTAGAAATGCCAAACACAATGTGAATTTTTCCTCATAATTTATACATTCTAATTCTTAAAATAAAAAGTTACGGCTAAAATCAGTTCGTTAGTCAAATCGGCGGCCATTTTTTCGCAATCGTTAAAAATAATCCAACATCAGTTTTCTGATGCCCAAGTGTTCACCAAACTTTTAGAGCAGCCCGGGCAGCAAAAATGTTTAAGTATCAAGATCCTTGGCTCCCTAACTATAAGTGAGTTAAACAAAAGTAAAATAATAATAAAAAAAAGCTTGAAAAGCACAGTGACGCTCTTGGTGCCCATAATGACAGTGTGAGTCAAAATGATTGTTACCCGATGAAACAAAAAACATATTTTAAAAATATTTGTCATCTTTTTAGGAATATTACTTATTAATTTATATTAAAAGATATTACTTCTCAATCACCATGTAAAAAATCCGAGATTCATGCATTTCATTTTCCAAGTTATGTATGCCAATTTAGAGGGGCTCCCCAAAATGCAGCGTGTAAAATTTAGATACAGTAAAACATGAACCAGTGTAATTTTACAAACCAGGATCCAGAAAAAAAAAACGAGATAGGCAAAGAACTTCTTGTTTGATGCATTTATTTACAATAGAGCTATAGGAAGAAACCAAATATTAATATTTATTATGAAAGAAAATTGTTCAAAAAGTCGACCTTTGACCTTAGCTATTGACCAACTAAGTGATCACTTAAATTGAAACCTGTTTTTGTGTGTATTTTTCAACATCTTTTGGTTTGCCGTAGTTAATAGTTTTAAAAACCGAGTTCTTCCAAAAACCTTGAGAATTGGAAAAACAGTCAAAATAGATCGCACTTGTTGTTACATTAATCATAAAAACTTATAACAACGGCCTGGGTTATACTCATTGGGGCATTAACCATTTATCAACCAGTGTTTGTAACGCATACTTAGGTTATCCCACTGTGAAATTGCGCTCAATAAACCCAAAATCAATAGATTTTACAAAGGGCAAATCTCAGGGCCTTTATTTAAATGGTGCAGATATTGATTGCCTGAACCAAAATGAAAAATCAAAAATTCCTGTGAAAGCTATTTAAATGTACTTTTGACGCATGTAGCGGAGAAAGAAAGTAGGGGTTGTATCTTCTCTGACACCAACGTGTAGCGGATGCGCACACTAACGCACCGCAGTGCGGCGAATATACTTCTGTATCTATAAAGAAATAGTACTACAAACGCAATGTATTACCTCAAACCCCATTGTCAGGCGAGCGGTCAGAGTCTAATCTAAGATGTTATAAAGGGGGGCCTGGCACGTACACACTTCTTTCAATACATTTTACAAATGAGAGCGCCGCTCATTACTCTCCCCCTTTTTTTATTGAATGGTGCAAGTAATAGTGGAGATAAAGCTGTGTGGAGGATTTAAAATTCGGTATTGTGTGTTCTGACGTTGAGAGACTTTTAACATAAGGACTTTTCCGGTGTTCAGTTTTTGTGTTGTTTTTATGTCAGTACCGTTGCGCCATGAGTCATCCCGGAAATTGGGGTTGAAAAAGTACTCCTAAATAATGTAGATTATGCGCGATATAATGGACTGTGAAGATCTACTATGGTGTCGGTGTTACTTAGATCATTCCTGACCCCACAGTGTCAGATTAACAAGGTGGCATTCACTTTAAAAAGGTGACAATGGAAATATGCATGGCTATTTTCCGCAGGGGAACCAAGTTGAACTGGGAATTGCAATGGATTATTGATGCTGTCACCAATTATATGCGGGGAAACGTGTTTGTGGGCGCGGTCAAGCATGTTCTGCATGACACGTAAATGTACACACATTCGATTGTGTGTATTTAGGTCAGTCACCCGACTTACTAAACATGCGCGAATTCAGCGTCGTGACTTGTCACGAAAATTTGTTGAATGGGTCAATGGAGAGCTTTGTTTGTGCCGGGTCCGTTTCGAGGAAGTATATACCTACAGTAAATAACAATAAGGGAACCCCCGATGCGGACTAAAGGAAGATTTATACTGATCTGATTCTTATGACGTGAAAAAAAAAAAAAACAAAAAAAAAAAAAACAAAAAAAAAACTGGTAGTGGTGGAAGTGCAGCAAGTACAAGGGAAAACACACAATACGGAGAGCACAGAGTAGTTGGAGGAGGGATGTGAGAGGAGGGGAGTACTGTGAAGGGCAGTTCCACAAACCATAAACCTGGGACGTACCGAGTGGAATAAAAGTAGGGATAGAATGCACGAAAGCCTGAGGAGAGCGGGAGGAAAGGGGGAGGAGGAGAGCGGGGAGGAGGGGCCGTAATTATCACCATGGCAGAACAATGCGCGCCAGCACTGTTCTGTGTCCCAACGCATAATCTATCCTGGTCATCACTGTCGAGGAAGAGCGTAGTCTCAACAGCAGCAGTTAAGTTCTTGGTATCGCAGAGAGGGATGCCTCGGAGCTGGTACTTGATGCAGTACTCGGCACAGATCGCTCTTCGTGATGGATAGGAAAAGTTCTGTTGAGGCCCACGGGTGCGGAGTGGATTGGTTCTTGCTCGGCTGAGCGGTAGGTGCACGGCGGAGTCGGAGTGCTAATGGTCTGCGTAGGAGTGCTGACGGAAGTTTGGAGCAGAAGGAGCGCCACTCGGGGTCGGTAGGAGCGGGGCGCCACAACTCGGAGCGCGTGAGCAGCATTGGGCGTGACGGTGGAGGAAGCTTGCAGCAGAAGAGGTATCACGCGGCGCTGGTAGAAGCGGCGCGCAGAATCT
>JAMKCH010044740.1:0-19499 GCA_023653785.1 Ophioderma brevispina | reverse complement strand
ACAATAAATGAGACAAAAATGAAGATAAATAAATAAAAAATTAAATAATTAAAATAACATAATAAACAAAAATGAATGAGATAAGAAATCAACCCCATAAATCAATACAGTTAGTAAAACACAATGAAAAAAAACAGACAATAAAAAATAAAAAAAAATAATAATTTTAGATAAATGATTGATATCAAATCATGAATTAATTTAGTAAGTTGAGTTTGATAAAAAAATTATAAGATAAATTAGAGGAGACTTGCATAAATAATTGCAAGAAATTAGATAAACATAATGAATTTAGAAATATACATTAAACAATGAAAAAAATAACAACATTGTTTTTTTGTTTGTGTTCGTTTTTTAAAATTGATCAATTTCGATAATCATTAAATTAGGAATAAATACAAAAAATTAATGTGATAACGAAAAGTAATCCAATAAGAAATTAAGTTGATATGATATATAACTCAAAATAAACAAAACAAAACATACGCACCCAAATTGTATTTCATTTTGTATTTAAAAAAAATTATATGGGGTGGTAACGTCGGTCCAACGTTCTTTTTGCCAACCTTTTCCCGGCTATTTCTCGCACGCCATTTCCCCACTTCGCCCCGACGTTGGCTTGCCGACCGTAAAAATGCCAATTATGCCACCACTTCCTACGTTGTTTCCCCGTTGGCACGACATTGGCTTGCCAACTGCGACCAATCCCAACCAATGCCGACGTTTGCCCAACTTCGTAATGCTATCTGGGTCTGAACTCTTACGACCCGGATTTTTCGCTCTAAAAGAGTGAGAAAATGCTCACTCTTTTTCGGATGAACTAATAGCCCAATCATAATGCCGCAAATCGCGTGATTATTTTCGAATCAACATAGCGGACGAGTTAAGTGAGACCGTCAGCAAACGTTTTTGACAAGTTTAAATTAGTGAGAAATCAAGATATCGTCACAGGTAAGTTATATTGTATGTGTCGGTCACAGTTCATCGCATTTACAGACAAAGTGTGGGGAAGCATTAAATTATTTTTACTGTATTATCACTCGTACATACGCCAGGCTAGGCTTACACATTACGAAACGCACAATCATGCAATGTCACGGGCAGCATGTATGATCATAAACAAAACGTTCAAAACAAAAAAAAAATTTGTCCATGCCACAAGTCGTGCATGTCTCACTGAATCAATGCCATGATGCGCCACAATCATTCATTCATTTCACGATGCTATGAATTATGACCTACACATACCATCCCCAAACAAACAAAATTCATAAATATCACAACTCTATAAGGTCTAGTTCACTCTAAAAAAGAGTTATCAGTTCACTCTTTCATTAGAGTTATTTGTTCACTCTTTCTTTTGGAGGGATCTCACTCTAAAAGATGCGTCACTCGCGGCTCTTTTTGAGTGATATTTCACTTTTTAGAGTTGTTTTTCACTCTTCGTTTTAAGAGAGTATACTATTATGTTGTTTTAGGAAACAAATTGCTAATCTGGCCATGGTGGAAAAACCGTTAAACATGACACTTCTATACAAACATCATTCACTGGTCATCCATGTCCGCACAATCTTGTGTCCAGATGAATAATTCACACGAGCAACACACTGACACTTATGCATACACCATCCATGTCCTCACAATGTGTATATCCCCAATTCACACAAAGCATCAACACTGGCACTTTTCACACATCATTCTTTGTCGCCATAAACTTGTAATTTCTGATTCACACACAACCATCTACCTGCTACTATGCACACATCATTCTATGTCCTCATAATCTTTATGATATCCACACATCAACCTGACATCTACACATACATACACACCTTCACAATCTGTTATAGCCCTGATAAAGTAATCCACACTGACTAGCCCACACCCTCCATGTCCCTCATCTTGTATATCTGATTTAAAATTAATTAAAAGCATCTACACTGACATCTATGCATGCATCATTCTATATCCTCTCATCCTGTATCTCTGATCCACACAAAGTATCTACACTGACATCTACGCATACATCATCCATGTCCCCACAATCTTGTATATCCTTAATCCACACATTAAGCATCTACACTGACATCTACGCATACACCATCCATGTCCTCAGTCTTGTATATCTGATTTAAAATTAATTAAAAGCATCTACACTGACATCTACGCATACATCATCCATGTCCCCACAATCTTGTATATCCCTGATTCACACATAAAGTATTCAACACTGAAATCTTACTCATACATCATCCATGCCCCACAATCTTGTATATCCCTGATAAAGTATCCACACTGACATAGCACACACCATCCATGTCCCCACAATCTTGTATATCCCTGATAAAGTATCCACACTGACATAGCACACACCATCCATGTCCCCACAATCTTGTATATCCCTGATAAAGTATCCACACTGACATAGCACACACCATCCATGTCCCCACAATCTTGTATATCCCTGATAAAGTATCCACACTGACATAGCACACACCATCCATGTCCTCAGTCTTGTATATCTGATTTAAAATTAATTAAAAGCATCTACACTGACATCTACGCATACATCATCCATGTCCCCACAATCTTGTATAGCACCATGGTCTACACAAAATGGGGCTTAAGAAATGCCCATTGTATGTATATGTATGTGTGTAGTACGTACGTACGTAGTATGTATGCGTGTGGTGGGTGGTTGTGTAAAGGTGTGTAGGTAGGTAGTGTGAGGTGTGGGTATGCATGTAAGTATATCCCTGATCCACACAAAGTATCTAACATGACATCTACGCATACACTAATCCATGTCCACACAATCTTTGTATATCATTAATCACACATTAAGCATCTACAATGAAATTCTATGTATACATCATCCTTGTCCTTACAGTCTTGTATATCCCTCTAGCAAACATTAAGCTCCACACTGATATAAACACACCATAACATCATTCATATCCTCAAAAATTGTATATCGCTGTTCAATATAATTAAAAGCATCAAATGAACTCCAATACAATCAGGAAGCTTGAAATTTGGCCCCCAAAGCAAGCAGGGTCCTCAGGAATAATGCTGAAATGCTTTAAAAGCATTCTGGTGCTGTCTATTATCAGGGGAGATTGGTTACCAGAAGACTGGGAAGCTTTATTATCAAGATCCACAAAAGGGCAAAGTGATGCTCAAGACAGAGGAAACTACAGATGCCCTAAAAATGCTGCCGGGTAATCAGGTAATGAAGGTTATGGAAAGGTCATGGGCTGATCTCATCAGCGAAGTCCTCACTCACGACAAGATTGCAGTTCTGTGTTTAGGGCTGGTTCGCGGATACAAATGATTGCAACCTTTATACAACTGTCAGATAAAGCTGTTCAGAGTTTGCCTTTTTTCCATGCAAAGGTCTGTTGATTTATGTTCTATATTTCTTTTAATTCAGTCCGATTCTTACGATTATTCATTAGTGATTCTAGATAATAACTATTTATCATAGTTATTATCTAGAATCAAACCAATAGGCACATACTACACTTGAAGTTTTTGATGTCATTAATGTTTGTGACTCAAATTGGCTGTTTAATTAAAATTATAATTATTTACAACTTTTACAAACTTAGCAATAGTTAATACTGTCATAGGGTTTTCTTCAGAGTGTAAATTTAATTGATATATTATACATCATATTATATTTTGATAACAATGTGAAGAAAATCACCTTTTAAGATGTTGATGCTGTAAATGCTGTCACCAATGCTAGCAAAGCGGCCTCTAGCCATTATTAATTTATGCTGCCTAGGAATCCTCAGGACATGTCCCCCTTTATTAGGATGCGCAAATTCTCCAACACAAGCACCAACCTATCAGCAGTTAGATTGTGAAAATCCCATTAAAACAGTTACCAAATATCGCTCTGGTTAAGGATGCTAGCGGATTGAGGTGGTTTGCGCAGTGCACAACATGTTGGCTGTAGCAGGGCTCAAACTAACAACCTTTGCATTATGAGTCCAGCACGTTTCTGTAGACCACATTATAAGATTCACTGCCTCTACTGTATGATTTGCAGAATTTCTATATGTAACAAGGTGATCAAAAGTTTATAATCCCACACAAGACTGCACCATTACACGTGGACTTAATTGGGATAGCAAGGGTAAATATATGGAATTCAGGTGTAGAAATGTTTTATAATTAATTTATCCCTGTGACTAAGGTAAAAAAGACCTACAACAAGGGGGAAATACATACCCTTCTATCAGAACTATTCCCATCTCGCAGCTTCCAACTTCTTTCATCTCTAGCATGTTCAGGCATTCTTTTTCTCCCTCTCTCCTCCACTTATTTTCAAAAATTTGTTTAGCTTCTCCCACTTTCCAAATCCTGTACAAAATGGTAACACAAACTCAAGACTATAAACTAATAGAATAGATATTAAATTTTCATTACATGCCAACATGATTGTGTTTATAGAGTGTCATTTTCTGGAAGAAGAGCAGGAATGAAATAAAACCCAATTTTGCACAAAGTGATCAGGAATAAACCTAGTACATTTAGGCATTGGTCCTAGCCTTGGTTTTCTGCACATTTTCCAGCTCTTGATTTATCTTGCTCCAACCTAAAGAGTGTGCTACTCTGGCTGCTGATTGGGTTTGAGAAGCAAATGTAACATAAACAATGCACACATAATATTAATAATAGTAGAGAAATCTGTGACAGTTTCAAGGCAAAAATTGAAATCATTATATAAAAGCATAAAATCATATTGTAGAACAACTAAAACAATTAAAACCCAACTACAAAACAGTTTTATTTTTTTCAAATTTTTGGATGTGCTTCTCGTAACTTCTTTTCTGCTCATTTTTTGGCTTTGTTATGCAATGGCACTGAAAGGAAGTGTCTGAATACTCTTGTCATTTGCAAAAACTGTTCAACAACTAAATTTTCACAATAACTTGTAAATAACACAAGAATCTCAGGAAATTTTGCAACCAATGACCTTTAATTCTTGCTTCTGTCAGCTCTTGTGATAATCTTATCTGAAAGTAAGGTAAATAAAGGGCAAGGAGAATAATAATACAGATTATAGCTGTAGTGCAAGATTGAGGTCAATAGTACCTCAGTGCATCACCCAACAGGACAGCATTTGCCATCTTGGGAGAAAAGCTACATCACTCCCAGAGACATTGACATCAATATTGTGATACAACTATTGTACAAAAAGTATCGCCAACTTCAGCTTTCCTATTTTAAAACATAGAGAGTATAGTACAGCTTTTAATACACTTTGTTCTCTGTCCTCTCAAATCTTGAAACCTTATCAACCAAGGAGGAGCTTAGAACTACATCAAAATAATATAGCCCACCAAATTAGGGGTAGGACATTAGTCAGGCGTGACCCAATCAAGCTTGATGTTTGCTACAGTTTTTTGCATAAATCAATATGACAATTTGGAAATTAATAGCGAGGGTTCAAATCAATTAATTCATATCACAAATGTCAAAATGGAAAACACACACATGGAATACCATAACATCCAAACTCCACTCCCTTCCCCTTGCTTCAAATCTACCTCCCACTCTTCCCCAAATCTCAGCCTCCTCCCCTCCTTCCTTTCCACTCCCTCTTCTTCATTACCTTCAAATATATTTAATTTTCCAATTATTTACCTTATTCTATCTCGTTCCTCCTCATTGCTGTCATCTCTAATATCACAGTCAAGTTCTCCATCCCTTTCTTGGACTCCTCTCCTCTGTTTTCCAGTTTACATTTGCTGCCCTCAACCTGTGAATCTTCCTTGGGAATGGACCCCACTCTTGTTTCTGAAGCATCAACTTTATGGCTCTCCTCCTGAAAATTAAGTAAACAAGCAAAGTAGTACAAGATTGAGGTCAATAGTACCTCAGTGCATCACCCAACAGGACAGCATTTGCCATCTTGGGAGAAAAGCTACATCACACCCAGAGACATTGCTCAGACATCGCTTAAGCTCCTTGATTATGCCATCATCAAACTCCTCAATGAGAGAGATTATTATTATTATTCTGTCCCCTGGTTTTCAAAACTCTGGAGTGTTGATCGGGGTTTTGACCGTGAGGATGTATTCTAGGTTTTAACCCTCTGGAGTTTTTTTTTGAAGGTCTAGCGGGATTTTATCAAAAAAAAACTTGGGGGTGATCGAAGCTCAAACTGAACTCCAATAACACTCTGGAGTGTTGTTGTGTCGTGTGGACGGCTTCATGGGATAGTGAGGGGAGGTGACCTCGCAAAGTCATCTTTGTTGACAAATTCCTTTTTGAATATCACGCCAGAAAGTCCACGGCTTCCGGTATGTTGACTTCCGTTCTACACTCCGATATGAGAAGCAGAAGAGAATGGTCAGGGGGATGATTTCAGAGTCTTCGTGTGGACACAATTTGGAGTGAAGTACAATAATTGGATTAAATTTTCGCCTCAAGAGTTTCAAACCCTTGAAGTTTTCTGACCCGTGAACATGGCCTATTATTAGTTTTTATCACTATCTTGATTCCGCTGTTATAACATTTGCTCTTTGGTATGGCTACTGGGTGTTTTTTTAATCTATGATATAAAAAAAGGGGGGGACCGGAACAAGAAAGATATAGATTTAAATGGGCCTATTTTGATTGGAAAATTTGAGAGAGTTAGTGTCATATTGGCATATCATTATTTATCAAATTAAATGGACCAAGGGTTTACAATGCCTCCCAAAAAGAACCAGGATATCGGTCTATTGTATAGCTGAGAGTTTTGTATTTGAAACTTTATTTCAATATATTGAGAGTTTGGTTTGGCTTAAAATGCCAGAAATACTTTATGGATTGTCATGACATATATCAAGTATACAAAAATATATGAATACTATTGTTTTAATCTTGTGAGCTCATAGCTCAAACACTTTCAGAGAACCATTAGCTGAAGTGTTGCTGTGTGGTAGTCTTGCTTATATTGCCTTGATCCCTTATTTAAAAACCAAATGTATATGTAAATGAATGATTTAATAAGTTTGGTATATAAATGGTACATTTTTAAGAGCTGCCTTTTACCTCCCAAAAATGTATATCGACATCTGCTTTTACTGTCAATACTTCTGTTGTTGGTTTGGTAATTGAATCAATCGGCGGGTCAATCGGGCTAAGTAGAGAGCTACCAGGATGAGTTATCAATGTTGCATGTTGCTTTATTCCTTGAGGAAGCTCCATTTCATTTGCTTGGCTGACAGATGTTCCTCTTCATATGGCAAGATCTGCCCCTCTGGAAATTCTTCAACAATATAGTGTTCTTAAGGCTTGTTAAGAGTGTCTGGTTATAGCAATGGGCTTTTAGACCCTACATTTCCCAGAGATAGAAGGGTGCTGAATCAGAATTTTTGGGTCCAAACTATAGAAAACATCTTCAAACCTTCTTCCCCTAACTTCTAGAATGGGGTCTATATGACCAAAAAAGGAGAGAATACATTGGATCATGTGTTTTGTATGCCCCACCTCTCTGTGTATGCTGGTAATAAAAACACGAGTGTAACTGATGCAAAGATGTCTTGCAGCAGTTGCTCAGATACCCTTTGTAGTTCCCTGGCCAAACCTGGATAATTTGGCTCTAGTGATTTCATAAACATCTCAGGCCAGTCTGGTGTCTGCAGCTGAAGTAGTTTGCTGATCAGTAGATCAATTGATTCAGCACTTCGCCTCAGATGCTCACCCTGTTCAGTTGCAAAACGTAACAAGGTTGCAATGGGAAGACTGTGAAGAAAAGCAGGAACTATATCGATAAATTTAATCATGTAGCAGTAAGTTGTTTGGTACCATATCTCATTAGCTTTAACTTATGAAATAGGTTTGCTGTTTTCACATATTCCAAAACCACCTCCTTGCTAAGGCCCCAGTTGTAAATATCTGGATTATCCAGTTCAGGTGATCTGCAAGAACTATGACCATTTTTTACTGTTGGATCTGGGTCAGAATTATGTAATGTTGATATCATGTCATGTAAACAATGCCATATTTTACTTTATAGTTCATATTCGCTCAAGTGATTTGAATCTAAATTCAGTGCTGCTTTTACTCCATCATCAATGAGAAATTTTCTTTCTTCAGAAGCCACTCCTTCCAAAAGGGGAGGATATATTTTCTCAAAGTTTTCAGGCGGGCTAAGTAACACATGTGCATCTGTTTTGTTTAATGTGATAGTAGTCTCTATACAACTTACATGAGATATTGTCATTCTGCTTGCTTTCTTCACTCCTCTGTGGATGATATGAGATTTAAATATTTCCATCTTGGTAGTCACGTCAGTAGTGTTTGTGATGTTCTCTAATTCAGCTATTGATTTAAGGCGAAGATTGATGAGTTCCTCAATGCATCGTGTAGCTGCATGATCAATGCAGAGTGGTTTGTATTTGAGTGGTATGCTAGGAAGTAGAGAGTTTGATTTCTGGCCTGTCTATAGTTTTGTTCAAATCTGATCGAAATCCTGTGGTAGCGTTAACCAATCCCTTGTCTGACATTTGGTGATTTGAGTACATATGTTTTTGGTTCAAATCTGATCGAAATCCTGTGGTAGCGTTAACCAATCCCCTTGTCTGTACATTTGTGTGATTTGAGTCATTTCTGTAGCCTGTAGTTGAGTTTGGATGTAACTCTCCAGGATCGCCTTCCAAGTCATTCAAAACAATTGGTCATCAAATAGGGGTCTACCACCCGGTGAGGGAAAACTCTTTTGGCTTGGACTGCAGCTTATTATATTCGACGAAACGAACAGGCTCAGTGCACCATTGGATTGCAGGTTTTTTCCGTCAGAGTGTAAAATTTCCCGATCAACGGAATAAAGCGTGTAATCCAATGGGTGCACTGAGCCCATTTCGTTTGTTTCGTCGAATATAATAAGCCGGACTGCAAGCATGGTAGTGCTTTAACTTGGCACAGGATTCCTCACTGATATTTTGAAGCCACTTTCCCTATCATGCTGGCCGGATATCCAATGTTATAGGTGAAATATATGTTGTACTTCAATAGAGGAGGAGGCAGAAATATCATAGGGCCTTATTAAGGATCGTTTACCCGTTCGTTCGGGCGTGCAAGTCCAAAAATCACAGTTGAAGATCGCGTCTTTAACCAGCTGATAGTATCATCATCCAGGTTGATCAGGCCTGGAATTCCTCTCGTGGACTTGTAGACCTCATAGTCATCTATAATGTGGCTAATGGTTTTGGGTGGCTCTCCACAGCCGCAGTTTGGTGAAAGTTCTACTCCGATCTTGTGAAGGAAGTTCTTTTTACGACCAACGCCAGTTCTGAGTCGGTTGAGGTTTGACCCATGCTTTCTATCAAGGTCACAGCCTTTGGGCTTGCTATATGGGCCTGTCCACAACTGCTTTAGGTTCAAAGTAGAGGATGACCATTGCTCATACCATCTGTCATTGATCCAGGTTGATCGTGGGGATACTGTTACTGCAGTGTCATGGATTGGGGAGCAAAGTGATTGCGTGGAATCTCTGATCCTCAAAGGGTGTTGGTGGAGGATTAGGCTACTAGGTTAATCACATTTCTTGGCGAGCATGATCTTCTGAAGGTTCCTCCTAAGGTTGCAGGAGCTATGCCAGAGGCAGGATTGGAAGATATTCTACAGGCGTCGCCAAAAGGCCCACCCTAACAATCTTCATTCATCATTCAGACGACCATCAATCTTGTGTGAATGTACCCTGTGACTCCATACTGGTGCATAGCGTATTCAGCAGTGGGTAATTCCAAGGCACCAGTTGATGTATGTAAGGTGTCAAAAGATGCACCACATCCATTTCCTGCGAGCCTTCCTGAGGAGGTTGACACGAGACTGGTCTTGGCAGCGGCTGCCTTGGTGTGTTGATTGATAGTAAGGCTGCGGTCCATTGTAACGCCAAGTGCTTCGGTGTTGGGTCATGTGACAGTTTTTCTCCATCTAGAGTGATGTTTATTCTCTTTTTGCGCATCGATTTGCACCAAGGTGAAAAACCAAGCTGACGGTCTTGGGTTGCTGATTTTTCAAGTGCATCGGTGGAAGAATTGGCTTTACAGTGATTAGGTCCTTCTGCAACACTGTTTCTAAGGACCAAAGAAGTCAGCATCTATTCCAAGTGGCCCGTGTCGTCTGCGTAGGAGTACTGCAACAATCTCCCTTTGGCATATCCGAGACGTAAATGTTGAAGCGACTGGATGCCAGGACATAACCTTGTGGGATACCATTCCGAAGTTTGCTCTTTCTACTGGTTGCCCATATGATGTCTCCAGGATGAAAGATCTGTCCTTGATGAGCAGCAATCATGAACATTGACAAGCTTGACATCAGGGAGATTTTTGTTGAGTTAGCTGAGGTAGAGACCTCGATGCCATACTGTATCGTACGCAGCAGTTAAGGTTCTATGAAGACCTGCTCCAAACTTCTGCTTCTCTTGGAAGGCTGTTCGTTTAAGCCTACCCGCCTCTCACTACAGAAAAGGTTAACACATTTGGTAGGTAGTCAAGGACCCTCTCTACATCAATGCTATGTAGGTAGTACTCTCAAAATTTGTCACTTTTTTTGTTTTTTTTAATTTGGTTACTTTTTTTGGGGTAAAATTTTTTAAAATGCCCCAATCTGTGAAATGTACGTCATATTGTCCATCTAATCTTAAGGATTCCAAAAATGTATAGTTTTTGATACCACCTACGACCATTGTATTTGGAGTTATATAGGGTAAAAATGGCAAAAATGGTAAAAAAAGGTCAATCTCAATTGGGTACAGGGGTCAACATTAAAAGTTAATCATATATTTTAAATACTTGCAATACAATTGCAATTGCAAATACTTGCCTGAGGACCATGACATAAAGTATAGTTTTTTTGATATGGTTTTCAGAATTGACTGAGGTTTTAGTGCCAAAGTGTGTGAAAAATCATATCGGAGCAAAAATCCCATGTTTAAATTTTAAGATGTCCTTTCTAGGGTACAAATTGTTCATAGATTATGAATTTTTAATCGAAACCCGGCAAAAACCTGTATCATACACAGTTTTGCTACAAAATACTGATTTGTGTGCCGATTTTGTCCGAAAATCACACTTTTTCGGGCGAACAAATTTTCACCTACCAACTTTGAATACTTAAAGAGTCTACAATATACATATTAGGACCCTTTATAATGTTCATATATATTTATAAGGACTAACTTATGGATTTAAGTAATTTTGTTTATAAATTATTTCATAATTTGCACACCAGAAACCATTCAAATGACATGCCCTGATCAAACACAATTTCAAAATTTAGCACTTTTGAACCAAAATTTTGCTTTGCACAATCACATCCTCTGGAAAGGAAGGGTCTACAGTGATGATTTATCTGTCAGTTTATGCATAATTTCATGAGCTTCAAATTGAAACCTAACTTGGTTCATCTCATTATAGGAATAATTCCAAAAATACAAAATGTTTCCCCCATACCCATACCCCTTGATTTTTCCCAGTGTGCAAAAAAATACTGCTTCTTCAATAAAAATTGTAGTACAAGAAAACTAAAAGAAGCTAAGGCTTGAAAATTTATCGATTATGCCCACAGAAAGTCCCTACATATTTATGGTATTAACTTTCTTCACCTTGTCTGAAAAAAAAATCTCAAATTTTAATTTGCGGAATCCCAAATTTTCTAAAATTAGCGTTTTGAGAACCCGCGAAAAAAATACAAAAGGGCGACATTGTTTTTAAAAGTTAATCCGATATATGGCCCAAAACATATCCCAACAAGAATATAGATTACATTTTTGTCAAGATTTGGAGGGTTTTTTTCAACGCAAGAGTGCAATTTTCTAGGGGGGCTGGTCGGACATGATTTGATCGATTTGGCATTGGGATTTCACCAAACGGTCATTTTAGGGAATTCTTACGTGTATTTCCTACGGCAAGCCTCGTCCCAGTAACATTGCAAAATGACCCTTAAACCTTCGGTCATATTAAGCGGAGGAAGGGAAGAAGGGGAGGGAAAAAAGGAGACGTGCCCCCAAAGCAGTCGGTTTAGTGGATTAACCCCGCTGCAAATAGTGTTGTAATTTCCACTAACGGTCAATTAGAATTTAATATTCGTGACCAGGCCTAACCTTCAGTCAAGTCTGTGTGTGAACGGTCGATAAAGCATAAGGAGCGCCCCCTACCGGGTAAGTCTCTGTTCAGACTAGCACCCGACAAGGTTTGGGGATGGGATTTTGCCGTTTGAATTGCTGTGCTGTTAGATGGCATGTCCTACACCCCTGCAATTTTCACTGAAAAAATTTCCATAGGTTTCTATGGGACTCAGCATTACGCAATACCCCAAAACTGCGGTTTTTTTATCTCGGAATGCGTCCAACATTTTTGCATTTTGACTTCAGATTTGTGATTCTACAACAAATTTTAACTAGAAAACATGTTTTGTTTCCATGGTTATTATCAGCACCTTAACATTTGAACACTTTTGGCATTCTAAAATCTAGGGTTGAAGGGGCAAAACAAGGTCAAAAACCAATTGCATTAGGTTGCCCTATGACCTATTTGTCGCCCATAACACGGTTAAATATGCATTGCCGATGGGTCCAAACTATCATTTTTGACACATTAAGACAGTAGAAAACAATTTCTTTCATTTTTTCCCAAAATTGGAGAACTTCTGGATTTGCCCCGTACAAATAGAATTTGTTTTTACCATTTTAGCCATTGTACCTATAATCCCATAACCAATGGTCATAGATGGTAACAAACTTTACAAGTTTTGACTCATCACAAGAAGGACAATAGGGCATACATTTCAACATGATTGGAGCATTTTAAAAATTTGACCCCTGTGTAAATGAATGGCCCTCCTATGAAAAAGTGATACCACAACTGAGAGTCTCAACTACTTAGCATTGATGTAGAGGTTCCATACTAACTACCCAAGCTGTCAAACCTTTCTGGAGTGAGGGGTAAACGGTGCTGTTTGACAGGGGGTCCGAGCTCCTCCTCTATAGCTAAAGCTATAAATTCAATATTAGTATCTGTAAAACGTTTACCGTTGTTTCAAAATTAAATTTGTCTTTCCAACCAAAGAAAAACAATTGAAACAAAATTATCTAAACATACAATAATTTCTCCATGTAATTCTTTGCTCCAATCCCACTTGAGGATTTCATCCAAATCTGAGTTTTTGGAGTGCAGTTTGGCATTGGACTTGCAGATAAAAGTTGTAGAAGTAATTTCTTTGAAGTCAAGTTTATTTTAAGCTCACTTCTGCTGAGTGTTTAACTATGGAAGGAAAACATTTTTTTTCCCTTATCTCCCAGCCATTAGCCCAGTGGCATAGCCAGTGGTCATAGTCTATTTGATTTGGAAGTGTTTATTTGTTCATGTAAAATTTGCTTGGAGGTGAACCGGTAATTGTCCACATTTGACATGTTGAGTATTTGCGACAGCTGTTAGAGGTTGTGTTGTTTTTTGTCAGTCAAGAGTTCCTAAAGATAAAATGAGAGTGTGGCCAATATCATGTTTTTGTTTTGCTTTTGTCCAAAAAATAACAATCAAACTATCAAATATAAATAATTATTTCAAATAAAACTTTCAATGTGCATGTCTCAAAATCCACCATTGCTGAAAAGTCCAGGAATCCCTTCATTACTTTTATAGATGAATGGAAGTAGTTGTTTCAATACCGGCATAGTACTATGTGATGTGAAGGCTTGAACCCCGATAACTGGTTTAGTGGTTGGGATGGCCCAGCAGAACTGAAAAATGAAAAAAATATATAAGCATAATAAAACCCACCCAAAATGTGTGGCTCACTTCACTGCAGAGATTCACATTAAGTCAAGTGTTAAAAAGCATCTACAGAATAATATGACATCTTTTCTTCATATGGTGCACGAATTCTTAAAGCCAGTCCAGGAAATATACTTCTTGAAATTACATTCCATCGGCATTATTATGTGGTTTATTTGTGTTTTTCAAAAAGTCAATTCTTTGCATCGTTACCACAAACATACAACGACCAGTCAGCCGCCCCAAAATTACTTTGGTAAGATGCTGCGCGTATCTGGTACTCTCACCTTCTTGCTACATACTCTTGATACAAAATGATATCTCGGTAGGATAGCAAATAATACTACATAGATGAAAAGCATTGGGTACAACATGCTATCTGCTGTTGTAGATAGCAAGTACCTTGCAAATTTTAACAAACATTTAAAGAAACAATGTTGGTCCATTTTTTTCTCTTGGTGGGGGGGGGGTGGCTTCACATAACACATGCATTAAGCATGAAAGCCATTGCATGCAATGTGTAATCTACTGTGTAGCAAAAACATTACACTTAGGCTTAAAGCCATTGTATCAAATGCCATTGGTGTATTCGCAATGCCTGTGCCAAATGTTAACACATTTCCATTGACACCTTGTCTATTGACAGGGTGTCAGGTTATTTCCCTATTCTTTTTTTTGGAGGGAGGTGGCTTTAGTTATGATGTGAATTAAATATGGAATGAAAGGAATTGATTTGAAGGACAAATGGTACTGTTATAAACCTCTTCTTTCTTGAGAAATACTGGATTGGAATAGGGTGGGGTTTGATATTGGCCATTACAGATTAAATCAAGTGTCCTGTTGTAAACAACTAAACCTAAATTTCAAACAACAGCAGTGTAGTTCAAATTTGTGAAAACCATGTTTTTTAATTGCTCCATTGAAAAGGTTCATAGTTAGCTCTGCATTATAGACACGTACAACTTTTAAGATTTTTAATCTGGTTGAACTTCATAAATTAAACGTTTTGAAAGAGTTCTTGAATTGAGGTGCTTAACTTGGATTTTTATGAAATGTAACCAATTTTTCCACAACTCTTACGTGAATCAGAAATATTGTGAAATCATTTTCTGTTGTTTTCATGAATTCAGCCATTTGATGATGTGATGACTGCAATCTGAAAGTTCAGTGCGAGCTTTGACAGAGCTATAATCTCATATGAAAACAACTATCATGCAGATAGATAATATTAAAGGTGGGGGACCCGATCATGCATCCAAAATTTCATGTTTATCCTTCACATGAAAGCATATCACCAAAACATTTAAATTTTGAGTTAATCGGCCCACCAGCCCGTTTTGGATGTAGAAGCAAAAATGTTGTACTAACTTGGCTCTAGACGGTGTGTTAATAAAGGTATACAACACATTTTATTCATATAAAATCAAAAGGGAAATATTCTCTGGGCATAAAATGTCACCGAGGTAAGGTAATAAGAACAATATGAACTACTACTACCAAACTATCCATTTGAGGAGGGAGGGCGGAGGTAGGCGATCAGTCACCTTTAAATGGTGTGCAGTCAAAATTTTACTGGTGCATATATTTATCTAGAGGTGCTGAAGTTTCAAAATAATTGTTAATTTAATAAATGCAATCCTTTTTGAAAATACATGGTTGTTTTAAGCAATGATTTTTAAATCCCTTAGCAGTTGTTTACCTATTCAGGTGGGGACAATTTTTTTCTATTATTAATAGCTAATATTGTTCAGTCTCAATTACAGGATGATGTCATGATGCATATGCCATGTTACATTATGAAATGCATGACATGGTTGTGAGGCTATCAACACTTTCAAGGACCGAATTTCAGACCAAAAATAGATATTCAAATAACCTACTCCGATAGTTTGTTCAGTCTCAAATTAGAGGCTGACATCACTACCATATGGACATGAGGGTTTATTTTAAAACAATGGACACTTTTATAAAGGCCAACATTATTTTCCAGTTGAAAATCGGTTTCCTTTCAATTGGATATGCAGTCACTTACCTTAATTAGAAAAAGGAGGTTGCATTTGGTTTAATTTGAAAATTTTTACTGCTATTTGACCTCTTTGATAAATGCACCTTTTTGTTAATATCATGCTCCTGGAGCAGTTGTCTAACCCTCAAGATATTGTCTGTAACAAACAGAAGGGGACGAACTCAGCGTGACAGAAAAAATTGAAGAATTTCTTTTAATGTACTGTATACCGGGCTGATTTGGATGAAAGTGTGTGTAATATTTCTATAAGGCAACAAATCTATTCAGTACTCCATGTGGATGGTAAAATTCTTGCTTAAAGCTGGTATATGGTACTGTAAGCAACATTATATAAAACGTTAATAGCGTTCATGGACGATTTGTATAGCATGCAGAATTAAAAGAATTTCGTTAGTAATGAAGGGCTGTAGTTAGTCCTTCGTGTGTTGCAATCCCTCGACTCATGGCAATATAATTCTTTCAGATCAGAAAAATACACAATTTGAAAATGCTTGACAAATAGAACACATTAGTTATGGTATCATTGGTAGGAAAGAAAATTAAAAGTGTAAACACTTCTGTTTGCCTTGTAAGCGGAGATAAGATGTATGAGTGTTCCTGCTATAAATGAATACATCGTGTATATACAAGGATATGTGGTACAAGAGATACAGTAATCCTTGATGAAACCTGAATACACAGTGTATCTGAATCCTTGTTGAACTGAATTTAAGATTACATTGTCCTTGTATCTTTTTGTAACTGAACTGAATACCAAGATGCATGTGCATCTGTAAACGGAATACAAGATGTACCCTGTAACCTTGCTGTAACTGAATACCAGATGTTACACTGTGTCCGTGGCTGTAACTTGTATGATAAAAGATTATTCAGTTACAGAAGAACTACAGGAGCATCTTGTACCATGTTCTTACTGTAAACTGAATATCACAGCAACACGTGCATTGTGTAACTGATATACACAGTTGTACCCTGTATCATTATGGTTAAATATCCTGAATTATAGGCAAAGGGAAGTGATTGTTTAGTCTCCGTTGGAGCACGCATCAATGGCCGCTGGGCAAATATTTCCTATTTGTGAAAAATGGTTTCTTCTTGAAAACTGATAAAAAAAAACATTTTTTCAGTTTGTCAAAATATCAAACCATCCCTTCATGTTCATTAAGCAATTCCCCTTGGAGGGGTTGTCACAGTATACCATAAATAATGAAATTTCCTCCAGGTTTGTCTCGCTTGTCTCATACTTCGGTTTGCAACAGTGTTTGAACTGAGTTTTTAAACTTTTGAAGAATAATATAACCTCTGCAACATGTATCTGTTGTGGCTAATTAGGCACTTGTAAGTTTGTTTATGTAATAAGAAAAGGGTAGCTGGTAGTAGTGCATCTAACATGAAATATAATGAAATTAACAATAATAACTGAAATGACAGTAAATGAATAATGAAATCAGACCTCATTCACTTTTAAAAACCTCCCAACAGGAACTAAGAATCAACTCGCATGGCCTGTACTAGATACATTGTGGATCCTTGTTATAACTGAATCAAAGATGCATCTGTATCCTTGCTGAAACTGAATACAGATGTATCCTGACCCTTGCGATAACTGAATAAAAGATGAACCCTGTGTATCCTGTATCTCTTTACTATAACTGATACAAATGTAACCCGTTCCTTGCCCCTGTAGTGTAACAAGAATCACAGTTACAACAAGGGTACAGGTTACACTGATTTACAAGAAATGGTGCTATACTGTGCTGTTGTAACTAACTACATGGTGTTGTGTACTGTGTCTTGTAAGTATACAAGAGGTACTTGTGAGCCTAAATAATACAAGATTTGTACTATTGTGTCTCTTCTGCTCTAAATAAATAATACATGGTTGTGTAATTCATGCCTTGTTGCAACTGAATACAAAAATTAGGTACCAGCCAGGAATAGATTACACAGGGATTTACATCCCTGGATCATGCTCTAACTGAACACAAGATATTAACCCTGTTCCTGCTGTAATACTGAATACATTATTTGTTGTACGAATACAAATTTAACCCATGATCTTGGTTTATCTGAATACAAGTTATACCCTGTATTCTTGCTAAAACTGTATCCTTGATGTAACAGAATACATCTTTTATTCAGAGTACAAGAAGCATTAATTGTGTATCCTTGCTGTAACTAAATACACGGTGTAACCTGTATCCTTGTTGTAACTGAATACAACAAGGATACAGGTTACATTTGTAACTGAATACATGGTGTAGCCTGTATCCTTGATTTGAAACTACTTGGTAAGGAAGTTGGTAAACGTGAGTGCAAAATACTCTTCCCCTCGAGCCATTCAAAGACTTGCAAGGTTAGAAAACCGGGTGTATGCAGATGCAGACCACATAAGTTCAAAGTCCACTCGATCGATAACAGTCACATTTCTGAACACAGCTGGGCATGGGCACTCTCACTACATTACTGCATCTGCATACCCCCGGTTTTCTAAACCTTGTAAATGACTTTAGGGAAAGGTTATTTTCTACTCCACCTGTATATTTGTTGTAGCTGAATACAAATTGTAACATGTATCCTTGTTATAACTAAATACATTACAAATGGTGCATTTTCTCTGAATGTATGACATACCCGTTCTTCTAATTGCTGTAAATGAATACATACACCATAACTCATTTACTGTGTTCTTTTGTAACAAATGTATATGAATGAAATGTATTACCTTGTGCTCTGAATGAATGATATATCCAGTTACTACAACAGTACAGGGTATAAGATACTAAAACGCTTGTCCTTGCTGATACTGAATAAAAGATAATGAGTACATGATATGCCATGTATCCTGTTTGTAACTGAATGCAAGAAGTACCCTTATTGTAAGTGAATGTGATATACCATGTACTCTTATTGTAACTGAATGTGATATACCATGTACTCTTATTGTAACTGAATGTGATATACCATGTACTCTTATTGTAACTGAATGTGATATACCATGTACTCTTATTGTAACTGAACACATGATAATACAATGTGTCCATACTGTAACTGATGACATGTAAATCTAGTACACAAATAGTGTAAAGATAATCCCAAACTTGAGTTGAATTTGATGCCATGTGATTTAGAGAAGATTGTCCAGCTTGAAGTACAAAGTAGCGATGCTGGCGTATACATTGTACCGACTTTAGTCATTGGCAGAGGCAAAGCAAACGTGCACTGCAACTGGCGACAGACGACGCCAAAATATTGATTATATATGTATCCAATGATGCATTGATTTTTCTTCTGTAGGAAGAGTGTCTTTTATTTCTGCATTAGCCCAATTGTACTGAAACATGTTACTTTACTTAAAACTAATAATATTTTGTTATGAAAGGAGACGTCTGTTTTAGCTTTTTCTTCTTAGATGAACATTTTACATGCAATACAATTTATTGTGAATTGGTGGATGAATCGCTTTCAACAATGGTTCATCCACAGCTGTTTGAAGGTCTCATTTATGATGACAAAACCAGAATAAAACAAAACATTGATGGCGACACAGTTGAATAGTTTTGACAACTGATTTGAATTAATTAACTACATCCTATGTAAATTTTATGAAATTTCATTGCGGGTAAATATGATTTTTCTTTGAAATCAAGTTTAACACATCTTTCTATGGAGAATGGGCATATAGAGGGCACTAT
>JAMKCH010044739.1:0-11710 GCA_023653785.1 Ophioderma brevispina | reverse complement strand
GTCGTGCACGACAGAAAGTAAACATGGTGTTCTATGGTAGGTCCCCAGAGAGTTGAGTGGCAGTGCTCTCTGCAGGGAATGCCGTTTCAAATGTTTGAATTGCGCACCCCCACCGCCCTGATGTCACATGCATATGGATGTTAAATTACGGGTTGACTGAACTCCGTACCTAATGGTTACGACCATGACTACCTCAAAAGCAATACACTCGCCCATACAATGGCGGCGTTCCAATGGAGATGGTGCAGCTCGGGTCACGCGGTAAACTTTGAATTTAAATATTTCCAGGTATATCGCAAGGATTTTCAGAGGGCCTAGCATTATTGGTAATGTTTTTCCTTTACCCATGAAAAATTTTAAAGATTCAGATCAGCAAAAGTGGAAAAATCATTGGACATTGGGTGACCTCTGAGCCTTCTAATGCTTCATTGAACTTCGGAAATTAAGCACACGAATAAATGCATCGCGCAGGGCGATTGACCCAGCCAAGGCGATTGACATCACTGGCGAGGGATACGATCGGTCCGAAGTTTGTCGAATCTCTACGTCACAATGGGCGCGGTAACATTTGTATTTCATTATAGCGGGGATCATTAGCGCTAATTAATCAGCATTTTCAATCTCTGTACACGGGTTATGCAATGTGCAGGTTCAATGCAAGGTTGGAATCTTTTTGCGTTGGGACTCACCAGCTTATCTCAAGCGAGAATTGCAATTTTGCAAGAACCAAGGGTAACAGAATTTACTTCATTGAAACTGAATCTACTTTTCTGGTATCTAAAACTCAAATTTATATTTTTGTTTTAAAACACTATTAGGGGGAACGATTAACGATTCTCTAGCAGCAAGTTCAAAACAAGGTTTGCGGTTTAGGTTTGGCGCCGGGTTTGTCCAATAAACCTTCCAAACGTTCTTGGTAGGGGTCTCTACAACCGATCCAGTGAAATTGAGAGAAATCAATCTAAAAAAATCTTCCTCCTGTCACTTTAAATGATTTGAAGTCATCTGTTACTGTTCTGCTAGCATAACTCTGTTCCAGTGTAACTGAAACCAGAGGTGTCGCCATATCTTAAACGCTCTGTACATATAATTGAACGGCCTCTAGTTTCAGAACGGAAGCTATTCGGGAGAGGAATGAACAAGAACGAATAATAAAACCAGTATTCCTCCTCGATTTACAACCAACAAAAGCAAGTTACCTGAAAATTTCCAAGATACGAAGGAATCTCACTACCTTGTCTTAATATGTTGCAGTTTCAAGTATACACCACTTGGAAAAATGTTGTGACGTATTTTTCGATCAACACAGGATTGGCAATTTTATTCAAAGTTCGGCCATGAGCAATGTGGGGGTTAAAGGTCACAAACCTGCCTGGTCATACCAGGGTCATACACGTGAAAACTTAAGAGTATGTATGGGTATTTATTTGGAGTGTTTGAACATGACTTCGAACGTGTTTGTTGAC
Organism: Ophioderma brevispina; assembly: GCA_023653785.1. NCBI lineage: Eukaryota > Metazoa > Echinodermata > Ophiuroidea > Amphilepidida > Ophiodermatidae > Ophioderma > Ophioderma brevispina. The sequence continues at coordinate 10,244 of JAMKCH010044739.1, read as the reverse complement.
GCGGGCGGTGTAGGGCCAGGACATTGTGAACGCGCGTAGATCACGGGCCAGTGTTTTTAAATGGATAAACAAGATTTTTTCGAAGGCTATTTTGGCCCAGGTAGTATGAGACCAGAGAGAGTACTAACGTGATTTCTGTTATGAATGGACGGTAGGAGGGAAAAAAAAATTTTTTTTCCAACTAAGAGGCTATCTGGGCCGGCTCCCAATTTTAAATTCAGTTGTTTGCATTACATGGGACGTATTGAATTCGAAAAGGAATTCTCTACTAGAGATGAGATGAAATTAACTTGATAGCAAAAAATTTCTCAAAGCTAGCTTTTTAGGAGAAAGGAACCCGTAAAAACTCTGCATGCATACCTTGTATCAAATACAATGCCAATGTAGTGTAAAAAATAGTTAAGAACACATGTAATACGCACTAAATGCCTGGATTTGGACATGGGGAGATTAAATGCTGGTATGTCGCTTTGCTTGCCTTCTGGAACATGATTTATCATAATCGAAAGGTACTTTAAGATGGGATGAGTTCCTTTTTTGGCACTAATAAATTCATGTTACAAAAGTTGCAAATATTGTTTTGGAAAGGAATTGGCATTGTGGGAAGACCACTGTACCTCCTCTTCCTTCCTGACCGTTTGTAGATTGCCTATTGCCTACGGAGAAGGATTCAAATTTGGTCCCCTCTGAAAATTCCTCGACACACCTCCTGCTCCAAACCCCCACCCATTTGTAAGGTCTGGTTAGCCCACTGTTATTTATACTGGTCAGACAGGCACCGTATTCGGTTATTTTATTAGCAATGATAGATGCAATTCACAAAAAACACTTGCGCGATATGGTGATGCCATGTTTTGTAAACCGACTGGTAAAAGATACACATTCATAATGATACGAATGGCCCATACATGTTCAATCATTACAACAAGACCAAATGAACACGTTCTTTTTTTCGAGTTCAATATCCCCGTGGGATAGATTAGCTACCTGAACAAGTCAACGATACGCATGCGTCGAAATGGAACACAACGTTCATCGAGTAAAATCGCGAAGGGAGCAGGGTCTACTTTGCCTTGAATTTTATCTTCTGAAGGAAATATAACGATTTCAATAATGCAGAGTATGTATGAGGGTCTAGAGCAGACACCTAGGATAGAATTAGAGTTTCATGTATTTGGGCTAAGTTTTTTAGATGTACGAAAAGCGTTCACTTCACAAATGTAGAAGGTTGGGGTAATTATGTACATTTCCTTTTACCAGACCGGGGGTACCAAAACTAAGAGGTCAGTAGATGATAACGGTAGTGTTTAAAGATAATGTTGAACTCTGGTTTTGGTTACCAGAACTAAGCATGACTCCAGTCTCCACATTATGTCTTACACATGTTGTCATTAACAGATGTGGAGTAGGCAAAACCATCTGGAATACCTTTCCCTGTTACAAGCATGAGCAGGCCATTTTCAAAGAGCCAACTTTGCAGGCTGCAGCTGAACATTTTATCAAAACCAATTCAGAATCGAGTTGATATATGTTCCTGAGATAATAAATTGCCTTTTGAAATAGTTAATCCTCACAAATTTGTCTAAAAACAGTAGAAATCCCTCATTTTCTGGAGAAACAGCCTTTCTCATGCAGAAGTGATTGTAGTCACAATTTTCTTCAAAATTTTTAATTTCTAATTCTTTTAAGTTTTTTTCACATATGTCATCACATTATATAGGATCTCAAGTTGTGTTTGATAGTGAAAACAGGGATATATCGTACATTTAGAGTGATTTTGAGATCGACAAAGTTGAGGTAGGTAACAGGGGAAAGGTATTCCAAGTGTTTTTGCATAACTCCACATCTGTTAATGACAACATGTTAAAGACATAATGTGGAGTTATGCTTAGAACTAATCTGTTACCTGGTTCTTGCAAAATTGCAATTTCTAGCTTGAGATAAGTTGGCGAGTCCCAACGCAAAAAGATTCCAACCTGCAGTGACCTGCACATTGCATAAACCCATGTACAGAGATCGAAAATGCTAATTAATTAGTGCTAATGATCCCCGCTAATGACAATACAAATTTACCGCGCCCATTGTGACGTAAGAGATTCGACAAACTCCGGAACCGATAGGTTCCCTTCGCCAGTGATGTCATCGACTTGGCTGGGTCAATACGCCATGCGCGATGCGATTCTATTCGTGTGCTTAATTTCCGAAGTTCACTGAAGTTCAGTATAAGGCTCAGAGTTCGACCCGATGTCCAATGATTTTTCCACCTTTGCCGATCTGAATCTTTAAATGTATCATAGTTTAAGGAAGGGACACACATTTCCCCAATAATGGGGTGTGTGGGGGTCGTAGCCCCTCATGAAATCCTGCGATATACCTGGAAATATTGAAATTTAAAAGTTTACCTGCGTGACCCGAGGTGCACCATCGCCAGGGGAATGCCGCCATTGTGTGGCGAGTATCCCGTTTCACAGTAATTGCCAACTTTTTGAATTTTCACTTAAAACCTATAGGACTTTTTATTTTTTTTTTTTTTTTTTTTTTTTTGTGTTTTTACTTAGATCTCTACTAGACCTACCTCCCATACCTAAACCAACTTATTTGTGCTTGTATTTCAGGAGATGGCCCACCCAAAATGGTCAAAATTTGACTGATATGGCGTCAACCAAAAATACATTGCCTTTTGTTTTTCAGCTGCCATAATAGCTTTATAGAACCTGTCAATTTTTACTTTTGAGTTCTTTTAGGCAACTAGTGACACTTTATTACCATGTGAAAATAAGTGTAGCAGTCGAGTGCTCAAAAACTTATATGGAGCAATCAAAAATTGAGTGTTGGACGTGGCATTTTCCAGTCACATTGAATTCCATTTTATTCAATTACACTACTCTCCTGTGGTGGATATCTTTGGCATTTTATTGTATCATTTACAAAGACAATCCCTCATGATAATGTCCACACAAAATTATATGACTGGTCCTTGAATTAATTCAGATATGGGTATTTGAAATCTTGTCCACAATTTTCCGTTCACAATTTTGTCATGTCCAACACTTTTTGCAGAAGCCCTGTTGTCTTTATGAGGTAAGTTCTATGTTTGTGTTACTTATTCTCTGAGAGTACTTTCACTGTACTAGTAAATTGTACTAAAAGTTTTGACAACCACTGTAAAATGACTTGGCTCTATCAACATTAAATTTTCTGTTCACACCAGTCACGTCCAACACATTTGGTCACGTCCAATACACTCGAGTTGCATATCTCAAAAACGAGGTCTGCAACTTTAAATTTATAGTATGTTTCTAGTTGTTCCATGGGTTTGTGAACTACCAACTTAATTTGAGGTGCGATCAGTTTTAGTAAATTTTCAAAAAATTGCCCCGTTAACATTTTCAATTTGTCACGTCCAACGCAAGCTTCAATCAAGCAACCATGCAATTCTAACAGCTTTGGAATATTGGAAGGGCATGAGGATGAAACAAAGCATTCACTAGGGGAAGTTAGTAGTGTTTCATCTTTATAGAAGCTTAAAATCAATTTTTGTTTTTAATAAATGTCAAAAAGATAAGATTTTAAGTCAAAATTCCGTTCACATGTCACGTCCAACACTTTGGACATAAAGCTAATTATCTGCTAACTCAATGGGTGAGATTTGCTTGCATTCAGTACAAATGTTCTCCAGCCTACAACTAATCAATTCATGAAAAAATCACTCTGCTCTGTTACTTTTTTGATTTTATAAATAAAACTTTTTTGTGTCAAGTACCTGTTTTTGGATAAAATAGAAACAAAAAATGTCAATAAATTGTCAAAATTCAAGTGTCAATGTTCATATTTCAACTGGTATTGCCTGAAGGTGCAATGTGCATACTTTACATTTATGATCAAGAAAAGTCTAATTTCTTTTGGCAATTAATCTAAATTTCCATTAAGAACTATTTGCATTTTTACAAAAATGGCTCAATTTTCAAACTCTGATTAAAAAAAGTAATAAAGGAGTTAAGATTAAGGTGTGCTTTCTATTTTTCCTTAAAATTTATAGTCTTATACACATTAGAGAACAAATAACAAAGCTTGACACTAAGTTTGAAAAAATGAGCCCCAGCTTGACAAAAAGTTGGCAATTACTGTGAAACGGGCCGAGTGTAATTGCTTTTTAAGGTAAGTCATCGCGGAACTATTAGGTATTGGAGTTCAGTCACCCGTAATTTTACATCCATTTGCATGTGGCATCAGGGCAGCGGGGGCGCGCAATTCAAACATTTGAAATAGCATTCACTGCAGAGAGCGCTGCCACTGCAAACTGTCTGGGGACTACCATTTGGGCGATTTTCCATAGCCAAATACGGCGAGGTTTGCTATTTTTTAGATAAATTCAGTGAGACCACAAAGGCAAATGATTCTCCACAAAAAATTATTTTGCCAATTAACTTTAAATACAAATATCTAAAATCTTAGCGTGTCAATTTTTTTTTTCATCGGGGACTTCTTCTGCTACATGAGGTAAAAGTTGGGATTTTTTAGAAAAGAAAATCAAATTTTGATATACGCACCTTTGCCAGAAAATCACCCCGTTTCATCGACTTCAGGGAATTCCCCAGTCACCATCTTGAAATATAGTCCAAAAATGAGTGATAAGTTGATTTGCATATGGTGTGTGTCCAGTTATACTAGCCTCATCTTCAGAATACAAAGGTTTAAAATGCACTAACTTTTCCATAAGAATTGACAGAAGAATTTAACAACGCGGTGCGTATTAATCTGAAATGTGAAGCGGTAGCTTCAGCACATGCGCAGTAAAGCCGAAATAGCTCTGCGCACGTGCAGTAACAGCAAATATGGCGATGCACTTACGAAATGCTACTGGAAAGTAATCCAGCAACTTTTGAGTACGATTTATGCACTTTGAACTTGGATTTTTACAAAATCATTACTGACGGATTAAAAGGTGATATAATATGTACTATAATCCGAAGTTTTAACAAAAGTGGTGAGTATGATTTTTATGGTGAATGTCGACCAATTCGCTGTAGTCTCTCAATCGGGCGATCGCCCGATTGAGTGCTCGGTCCCGACTGTATGGGCCATGGGGTCATCACTACTACACTCAGTTCCAGTCCCAATATTTTACTATTCTAGTATTACCTTTCCACTGCCCATTATTCAAAAGCTCACTCTTTAAAGACACTATCAGTGATTTATTAAAGAGAATCGAAATATTTTAAATTTGCAGGAATAGCTTAAAAGTGAAGGATAAGTCTGTAGAATTATCATAAGTTGCTCTTTTCCAGCTGAAAAATTGATGGAAAAGGAAGAAAATGGCAGTGTTCAAAGATACGAATCTCCGTTCAATTACGTGTTGCAGCAAGTGTCCGTTCAGACACTAATGACTAAAATACCCGATTTTGTCCTTATTAGGTTGCTTCTGGTCCTATCATTTGTAGGTTATGTTAGGATACCTATACTTGTTACAGACATGCAAAAATCTGATTTTGTATGATTTTTTTCGCTTTTGTGATACAACAAATCACTGATAGTGCCAATTGGTTAGTTTACTGCCCATTATTCTGCAATAATGGGTCGCGATTATGCCATAATGCATGATGCAGCAAAGTGTGCATTCTTTTTGGCACGTGTCACCACCACTCTTGGCGCACACGCTAACATTAACGCGGAGTCGACAGGACGCGCGCTGTAAAGTTGTAAACAACTGTTAACTTACGTTTTAGTAAGAAATTCCCAATTTTTTATTTCATTTATTTGGGTAATTGAATACAAAAAAAGGGTGCGATGTCCATATTTATGCCGAATAATGTGTCCTCGGCAGTAAAAGCATTCGAATAATGGGTCTCGGCTTCGCCTACCCATTATTGTTTTTTCTTTCCTTGGACACATTATTCTTGCATAAACATGAACATCTAACCTTTTATTTCTTAAATATAGGGACTGGGATCACGCCCATAAACTTAGTTCTGTGGCCGAATTGACTCTAGAAGAAAAAAATGGTCAGGTTTGGGATCCTGATTTCATTCTACTATTAGAAACATACTGGATTGAAACAAAATCAAGAATCTAATGCATTTAGAGGCACCAACATGCCAGCAAAACATCAAAATGTTAAGAATTCTACATCTTTGCGAAGCGTGACAAATTCGCTCCAGGGAGAGAAAACACTTCATTTTTGCGATAAAAATACAAAATTAGTTTTAAAGGCACCAAACAACTCTCCATCACTGCTGAATAGTCTGTTTTAATTAAATTTTAAATACAACTGTACAATTTCACTCACTAAAATTTAGCAATTTTCTCACCAAATCAGAAATTCCCATAGCGTTATGGAGCTGTGATACTTTACTACATCACTACCGAACTCTTTCATAAGTTATTAGATCAATGACGTATTTATTATGAAGCCTGCAAGACAGTCAAGGGACAATCAGAACAAAAAGCAAGAGTTCCATATGTACCCCTCTTTGAAGTTCTACATGTAACAAATTCTTTTTTATTTTTGGCCTTAGGGTTATGCCCTAGTTCCAATAATTGTAACTTATGGCATCATCTTTTAAAATTTGGACATAATCTTTGGTGCCATAAGTTACAACTGTTCTGTGGAGTTCCAATGCCATTTAAGATGTTTTGAGAAGTATATTTTCTAAATAAAGAGAAAAAATAATTTTCTTTTGACATACATGCATCTCTAGAGTCTGTAGAATAATTGTCTTACCAATTTGTAACCGATGCTACAATTTGTTCCCAAAAAAGTTCATGTCAACATGTACACAGACTGCCAAATTTGGAAGCCCAATGTAGACACAACAAGGGTAAGTTTCACCTGAAAATTTGAATTTTAAATCTGGAAAAATGGTTATCACATGATGCAGAAGATTCTCAAGAATGCCTAGAATATAACGTTTATTGCAAATAATGAATATTTAAGCCACTTTGCAGCTGTAAAGTTAGAGCAGAAGCTGTCTGTGTATCTTGGCCTAATTAGATGGCACTTTCACTACACACAACTCGTCATGACTAGATAGTCTATGATAACAGCAGCCATAAAAAAGTTAAGACTATCTAGTCATGATCATCAGGACTAGGTTATGCCCATGATATACTAAGCAATCGCAAGGAGCGTAGCGTTTTTTTATGACTTCACTTCCGTCGCTTATTGGGAAAGTGACTGCTGGTATCTAATCGATAACGCAAGCCAGTTGACTTGAATTCAACTCAATCGCTCCGACGTTCCCAGCGACATTGAAGCTGGAAGCGATTGACAAAACGCTACGAGCGTTTTTTCACCAGCAAGAAAAACAAAAGAATAGTCACAAGCTACCCCAGAACCCAGTCCTGCTAAGTATGACTTGATTGGCCTTATCTTATCAACCTGACATATTTTACTGGCCGTGAAGTCTTGCAAAAATGAACTCAGGACCGATGTAGAAACAATTTTGCTGAGTTAATGATTCTCTAAATGAGTCCATGTTTAGCAAATTTACTTACTTTTGGGCTGTAAGACATCGGTAGACAACCCTTAAATGTTTTAAGTAGTTTTCAGGAAGAAATATAAACTTAAAAGAGCAAATTTGATGCAGTTTTCAGAGGATGATAATTTCACTTCACAGACTAAGTCCAAACCGGAAATCCAAGTGACATGAGACAGGTGAAAGGTCATACGTGTGCGACCCAATTTTGTAAACATTTAAAAAGCCCATGATATACTTCCAGTCGCAGTGAGCGATTTCTGTCCATGAGCATGCGTAACAGTTGATCTTGGGTCAAAGTCCGGTATTGCGCATGCCAACCGCTCGCTTGGACTGGAAGTATGTCATAGGCTTCAGGCTAGAGAAATTGTGTAAAAATACCCATACACGTTTTGTAGTGATAGCGCAGCACCGGACGCGGTCCTAATTCATGCAGTATGACGTATTGACATAGCGTGAATAACAATGCGCCACGTACGACCGCGATCATGAGCTACTCATTTCATACAGTATGCCTTTCTACTCTCTTGTTCGACGGTCTTTCCCGATTTATTGGGGTCTTTAATTTCAACTGACCTCTGTGCTGACCTACTGGATGCTGTCTTGCGCCATCATAATAAAATCCAGGGAGTTTGGACGGAGAAACTGGAACTTGAAAATTAAGAAGATTTTTTTGGAATAATCCTCGGGAATCGGGTAAAACAAATGTGTGCAATACCTGACGGCATTTCTCAAGATCTTTTAAGTATCATTGACAGCCAGAAGAAATTTCTGTGAAAGTCACAAGCACTGTGTATTTGAGTGCTCGTACCATGAGTACATAGGTATTTCTTATTTGTACGCTGGTCCGAATAGGCTTTTCTCGTAACCAGAGGTCAAGTCCAATGTTAAAGTCACCCATAAAATGTGTATGTAAAGACCTCTAGTTCGATTATCGGAACTGCCCAGAACCCACAATTAATAGCTGAAGTGAGAATATTTTCAAAACTTCTCCAGATGTCATCAACAAAATTAAGACACTGGTCAAAATTACTACTACATTATGTATTATGCATGTGATCAAAATCATGTTATGCTATGTATCATCCTTTTGATATTTATGGTGCATTATGCATGTGATTTCCAGACACGAGTTATTACTAGTACCTAAAAGTTGGGAAATGCCATTTTCTTGTAGATTTTTTCCAAGGATATTTGTTGAACCATAAAAAAAATTTAAAATGATGAACCTCTAATGTAGCCCGCTGGCAGTGATAATACCGTATAACAGTTTCCTCACATTGTTTCTAATGAATTGTCAGCAAATCTTAAATAATATCACAAAATCTTTTCTTTTTTCTCTCGTGTGACTACAGACAATAGCTGACATCATCCGGACATGTCTGGGACCAAGATCTATGCTGAAGGTAAGTGATCAAATATGTAAGGGTAAAGCCCCATTTAGTGATTATTATTCTTGCATATGAGGCAGCAGCTAAATGCACCAAAGCCGGTGGAGCCAGCCCACCGCCGACCGGCTGAGGCCCGAGAACTCCATACCCACCGGTGGACAAAAGGCAGGGCACCCACCGAGAACGCGATCCACAGCCCGCGATGGAGAGCCACACGGTCAGGACGGAGATGGCTGCAGCCCCCACCGGCACACACCGCTGCCGAAACGACTGTCACCCACGTGAATCCTACCCCCACATGGAAGGCCGCAACCAGGCGGGAGCCCCGCCAGGTGCGATAGCGATTATGATAGGGCTAAATCCAAGTGACCATGATCTGATGAGACACTCTTCCATTTTAGAGAGGTAGAAGGTTGAACAAATTGTATTTATCCCATATTAATCGCTTGTTAATTTTAATCCTGTAGAGTGTAAAATTACTTTTAAAAAATGTGAACGTCTCTCTGTACTTGTTCATACATGATGCATTTGCATTTAGTATGGCACTTTTTACAGTAAGTACTCGGACTAAGCTATAGCCCTGAATGACTAAGATTGAATACGTTTCAAAAGCATAGATAAAAGATGGCTTTGCACCCAGGACTTTTCTTGTACAGGTGTTTACATTATGTTACTTTCTGGCAAGCGTCACAAATAGCAGAGGATTCTGACTGTGAGAGCGAATCGGACGTAAGTGAAGATTAATGAGGGGCAAGTTGTTATTTAAAACATATGGCAGCAAAATGTTGAATGCAACCAGTGGCGTATCTTGGGGGGGGGGTGCGCACCCTCCGGGGTTCATGCCAAAAAAATGCAAAATCAGGCTATTTTCGGCTATTGGAGGTCCTGCTGCCCCCGGGGTCCACCTCAAAAAGCGAGGTTTGGATAAAATCAATAAAAAAATTATAAAACAATACAAAGACACAACTTGCAAATATCTGCATAAACTTTATAGCGCCTGCATGCATGAAATAGGCCCAGAAACGTAAAACATCCAGTTTGGCCTCTCAAGATGTTTTTGATTCTGTGGATGCAAAATGCTTCCTCTCCTGAACAGTGGACTGTGTCCAAAAATGTTTTAGAAGTCTCACGGTCACTTGCATTTACTATATAGGTTTGGGCACTGTGACATCAAATCACAATCATTGAATAGCTGTGATTGGATTGGACTGATCAATGTTTAGATGCAGTGTCATAGTGATCTTCTATAGTATTTGTCAAAATCCCTTGGACGTGTATGTATGCCTGCTTTCCCGCCAATGCGACGCACTGTTGGGTTGCATGTGAGCACAGTTAACACAAAGATATACGCGCGCGTATGTCATGTCCAAGTGATTAT
>JAMKCH010044738.1:0-12411 GCA_023653785.1 Ophioderma brevispina | reverse complement strand
GGTCAACCTAAAGGTCAACCTGATAGGTAGTGTTTGAAGTGACTGGATGTTTATGGGATGGATGTTTTGCTATGTCACTCATCAACCAAAAAGGTCAACCTAAAGGTCAACTATAGGTGTGCTTGCGTGAACTGGATGTCTTAGGGATGGAGTTGATATGTCCCTTCATCAACAAAAGGGTCAACCTAAACGTCGAAACCTAAAAGGTCAACCTGAATGTATGGTTGAATTGACTGGATGTATGGATGGATGTTGCTCTGTCCCTCACTCAACTAAAAAGGTCAACCTAAAAGGTCAACCTGATAGGTTATTGGTTGAAGTACTGGAATGTATGGATGGATGTTGCTTATGTCCCTCATCAACAAAAAAGGTCAACATATAAAGGTCAACCTAGATAGTTAGTGGGTTGAAGTGCTGGATGTATGGATGGATGTTGGGATATGCCCTCATCAACCAAAAAGGGTCAACCTAAAAGGTCAACCTGATAGGTCTTGGTTGAAGTGACTGGCTGTATGGATGGAATGGTTATAGTCCCTCATCCACTAAAAGGTCAACCTAAAGGTTCACCTGATAGGTGTGGGTTGAAGGCTGGCCCATGCAGTTTGCCGGCAGGTCACCCAAGTGACTATGGGTTCACACTAAAATTGTTGGACATGGCCATTTTACTGGGCTTTCCAAATATCATAGGCAAAACGACTTTCTATTGTCCACATTCCCTGCACACAGTCCGCAGTTCAATATCGATTGAAATCAGCCTATATGGGAATTCAATCCGGATGCCAGTACATGTAAGGTTATCATTTTCGGTTGGTCTTCGCTTTCATAACAGCGAGAGAGAAAACAATAAACACCAGACATTTTGTAAGCACACAACTTAATGATTTTGGGATCTTTAAAAATTTGGTGGGATTTCTTAATAACTTCAGAGACCACGCTTTTTCAAAAACGTAAAAAATTTTTGTCTGTTTGTTAATTTGTTGTTTTTACCCCCCAAACACCTTTCACGTCATATAGACCACTTAGATATGTAGTTGACATTTGAGCAACAATCCATGATTTTATACTGAATTCAGGTATTTTGGACCTCCAAATCAGGACATTTTCGAGAGCGTTTTCGACCAGCTTTGAGGTCACAGGATTGTCTTGTCTTCTTGTGTCCAAGAAAAAACGCATGTTGGCGTGATCTCCTGATTTTGACGCAATGCAAATTTCTTCTATGAATACAGATAATGCAAAAAGCCAAGGACTGCAGGGTTTCTTAGTTTAATATTGTTTTTCCTTCAAAATTTTTTACTTTTCGTATAGTTTTTAGAGATCTCATAGACTTATTATGTACAAATAAATTTGGATGCCCATTTGTTCCAAGGCAAAATTGACTTTGTCCCAAGTCTATTTCCTTCCTTTGTTCTGTTGTGCGACAGTTGCCCTGTATATAAAGCCTAGCCCTTACACAATTTTTTCTTTTTGTGAAATATGTACATATATATCAATGGAGCAAACTCTGGTGTGTTTTTACAGTATACCATTATGCTCTTTGGATGAGGAAACAACCTTAATTTGTAATACATGCATCATGTACTGTGCAGTCTCAGAACTACTGTGCAACACATGCAGTCACGCCACTATGAGTTTCATTACTGTTAAACGTGTGCTCTCTTGTAGTAAAAGATAACTAGGAATGGGAGTTCTTGTTGAATTAGGGTATATTGTGCCCTTGAACTATGTTGAAGTAGAAAACGCATCTAATTTTGACCTTTTGCAACAAAGGTTTTATCTTGTCACATTTTTGGTCATACATATACAAAGTTTGCTTCTACTTAGTACTGAGGGACTAATAATACAAACTAATCCTTAACCCCTGGGCACATCCCTAAAACTACAATCTTGCGATTGGCTCGTCCGGATACAATCATGGATAACCCTCCTCGTAACCAATTCAAAATGAATGCTTCTATCTCTCGTGTTGTATCATACCACCATTCTTAACAGTAATCTCTGATTGCTCATTACATGAATATTACCTTCTAAGTGACCAACAAAAGAGTGGCTTAATTGCTGATAGATAGGCCAGGTAAGTGCCCTAGGGGATTAACCGTAAGATGACCAAGAATTAACTAATTCGACCTGGATTCGAACCCGTGCCTGCTTCTTACATGTCAGCACACTGTAATAATATTCAATTCCTTAGATTAATCATTGTTTCTCCATCATGCTTGTTGCCTAAAGAAAGGGGGGTGTATTAAAAGTGGAATGTTTACAGTTCATTACTCCACTAATTTTTTCCCTCATCAATTTTTTTTTTTCACAGGTCAAGAAAAACACACCCAGGTCCTGTGGTCCACCTCAGTGATAACCCTATAGACTCTACCAAGGTAAATATACCAGTCTTTGATATTTTACTTTAGAGAAGTATTGGATGTTGTTTACAGAGGGCAAAAAAAATGCAAAAATCATCACTTTTAAAGGTGGGTGTTCCAAATTATTTGTATCGTGTTTTTCCACTTGGATAGGAGAGTGTGGCACCGCATACACTTGCCATCAGTATCGTGGGAAACGAACTTGCAGTTCTCCTTCTCTTTGCATTTACACACTGGTTTACACTCCTCCCGAGTGAAGCGCATCAAGGGCGAGGTCCGTGGTGTCCCGCACAGCGCAGACCGCGCGTCAGCCCTCGAGGCCACAATGCAAGGCCCTATTCCCTACGGTGCTAATATTGATGTAACCATACAACAGCAAATTTTTTTGTTTATATTTTGCAAAGAAGTGGTTTTTGGAAGCTGAAATTTTCGGACTATAATGAAAAAAATATGGCCTTTCAATCTGATATTCAAAATTTTGTTACTACTTCCATGTAAATCCGGGGGTCCCAGAAGCGATCAGAACAAGCACCATTAATATACGGTTTATCGTTTTTGATGTGATGCGGTCAATGCCAACCATTCACTGCACACCTGGGCCGGCTGCAGCTGGCAATTCTTTTGGCAGATTGTGAAAAACATTGTCAGCAAGCACATCCCATGAGACATGTTTAAAGATACGTGATCTGAACAGTTTGTGGCAGATTACACCTTAGCTGTATATCAATAGTATGGGCAAATACCTGTATGAAATTAGTTCATAATAAATAGGGCCATGTGTGGTCAGCTGTAGATGAAACCGACTCATGATCTGAAGGTTGTGGGTTCCAGTCCCGCTGCAGCCAATGTGTTGTGCACTTGGGCCAAGCACTTTACCTCTCTTGGCCTCTCCTACCCAGGAGTGAAGTGGGGAGCTGTCTGAGGAATGTTACAATCTTAATGCTGATAGCACTGCCGCTACGGCCATGCCCAGTTTAGTGAAATATCTGTTTTCCTATTGACAGACGTAAGATAAGTGTAAGCACCATGATACTATGTTTTAATGGCTCCGTAATGACGGGTAAAATCTTATTAGATGGCATGTTTAATGGACATTTCACACATCCAAATTGTTTTAAAATAGGACACAGTGATGTAGTATGAATGTATTTGGTTGTGTTCGCACAATGTGTAGGTTCCGAGTAGATATGACGGCCGACTTGTTATCCGAAGTTGGGGGAGGTTGAGCCCCACTGCAATCAACAATGTTGACAAAGGCACTTATTTGCCTGCTCTCATTAACTCAAGGAGTATTGTGTAGCGGTTGCTGATGAAGAAACAATTTTTTTTTTTTTACTCTATATTGCAAGATTACTTGTAAGGATGTACAAATCTATACACTAAAGAACAAAAATGACAGTGATGTCTACAGTCTACAAGGAGTTTGTGCTGTGAATGGTTTGTGTGGAATTGGTTGATGTCTGTTTACAGCCACGCAAGGTGTGCATGGAGTTACCCCATTATGTTAAGGAACCTGGATAGTTCATAACGAGTTTCATGAAGCTATGTCGCAGAATAGAGCAAATATAGTAATAAAATCCAATATAACTTATTGAAAACTTATGCTCAAGTTTTTTGTATGTCAAAGAAGTCCAAAAACAACTGCTATTGTTACATTTTTTGCCATGGTGTCAAGGAAACGGATGGCAAATTTTGTTGTGATGTAGCGACAAAAGCATGAAAATCTGAACCCAAACATATGTATGGTTAGCACATATATGTCAGCCACTACAGCCAATGTATGTTGTATTTTGTATAGATTCCACAATTTGCCCCTGTGTACCCTAATTTTTGGTCTAAGGGAAAAGGACTATTATGTGACCATATTTGGTAACACTAACGGATTAAAAGTGATGAGCATATTTGCTAACCGTACAATGCCCATGGTTTATGGTATGGTAATGGAATAATTGTATTGCCAGAGAAAAAAGCTGTAAAAACTAGTAAGTTAGTGTGACTCAATCTGCAAGTGTAGATGCGACCCCTGCTGGCATATATGAGTGTGAATCAGCTTTGCATATGTGACGTGCACCCTGCTGTGTCGATAGACGTGGTGCCTCAATTTGCAAGTGTGATGTTGCCGCTGCTGTTGCACATAATGAGTGAGGCCTCATACCTCAGCAATTGAGTGACCTGATGGCATATAGAGTGGCTCACTCTGGAAGTGAGTGGACATGCTGGTCGAAGGAATGAGTGTGCATATAATTGCAAAGTGGCAGTGCCTGCTGTGCCTCTGAGTGTGCCTCATGCAGTCAATTGTGATGCTGCACGCGTGGCAGATGAGCGTGGCTCATCTTGGAAGTTGAGTTGCCGTGCTGTGCATATGAGTGTGGCTCACTTATCTGCAAATTGCCCAGCTGTGACATATAGAGGTGGCTCACTCAAGCAAAGTGAGTGCCCGCTGTGCATCATGAGTGTGGCTCACTCAGCAAAACGTGAGTGCCCGAGTTGGCATATGAGAGTGCGTCCTCACTTTGAAATTGTGCCCTGTTGTGCATATGAGTGTGCCTCACTTTGCAAAGGTGAAGTTGCCCCTGCTGTGCATAGAGTGTGGGATCACTTGCAAATTGTGCCTGTTGCAGAGCGTGGGCTCAATCAGCAGTGAGTGCCCTGCTGTGCATATGAGTGTGGCTCACTACAGAAGTGAGTGCCCTGCTGTGCAGATGAGAGTGCATCACTTGCAAATGTGCCGTGTGCGCAGAGCAGTGTGCCTGACCACTCTGCAAGTGAGTGGCCCTGCCTTGTGCATATGGAGTGGCTAAATTTGCAAATTGTGCCTGTTGTGATATGATAGAGTGTGCCCTACACTCGCAAAGTGAGTGCCTCGCTGTGCATAGGAGTGTGGCATCTATCCACTCAGCATAGTGAAGAGCCCTAGGCCTGTGCATATGAGTGGGCTCACTATGCAAATTGTACCACATGTTGGGGTCATTT
Organism: Ophioderma brevispina; assembly: GCA_023653785.1. Lineage (NCBI taxonomy): Eukaryota > Metazoa > Echinodermata > Ophiuroidea > Amphilepidida > Ophiodermatidae > Ophioderma > Ophioderma brevispina. The sequence continues at coordinate 7,081 of JAMKCH010044738.1, read as the reverse complement.
ATGGGTGGCCTCACTCGGTATAACGTGAATACCCTGCAGATGCAATGGTGTGCCTCATCAGCAATTGATGTGCCCTGATGGAATTGCACACACATGAGTGGGGCTAAACACTTTGCAAGAGAGTGGCTCCCGCTGCTTCATAGAGTGAAGCCTCACTTTGCCAAATTGTGCCCTGTTGTGCATATGAGTTGTGCCTCACTCTGGAAGGGAGTGCCCTGCTGTGCATAATAGGAGTGTGCCTCACTTTGCAAAAGTGAGTGCCCTCTGCTGGGCATATGAGAGTGGATCATCTGCAAATTGAGTGCCCTGCGAGTGCATACTGTTTTCGAGTGTGGCTACTGATGACGAAATTGGTGGCCCTGCTTGAGGCATATAGAGTTGTGCCTCACTTGTTGCAAATTGTGCCCTGTTGTGCATATGAGTGTGCCCACACTCTGCAAGTGAAGTGCGCCTGCTGATTGCATAATGAGTGTGGCTCACTGTTGCAAGTGAGTGCCTGCTAGTGCATATGAGTGTGCCCTCTCTTGCAATGGCAGTGGAGATGCCTCTGCTGTGATGATATGGAGAGTGGCTAACTCGGAAGGGAGGTGTCCTGACTGTGCATATGAGTGGCTCCACTATCAGCAAATTGCGTGCACTGCTGTGCAATATGAGAAGTGGACTCAGCCTGTTGATAGGGAGTGTCCTGCTGTGGCATATGCGTGTGCCCGACACTCTGCAAGACGTGTAGTGCCCTGCTGCTGCATTAAACGATGTGTGCCTTACTACTTCAGCAAGTTGAGTGCTCTCTGCCTTGTGTCACTATGAGAGTGGTCGTCAATTGCATACGTGAGTGCTCTGCTGTGCATATGAGTGTTGGCTCACTTTGCAAATTGTTGCCCTTGCTGTGATATGAGTGTGGCTCACTCAGCAAGTGAGTGCCTTGCTGTGCATGAGTGTGGCCTCACTTCAGCACAATAGTGAGTGCCCTGCTGTGCATATGAGAGTGGCTCACTTTGCAAATTGTGCCTGTTGTGCATATGAGTGTGCCCACTTTGCAAGTGAGTGCCATGCTGTGCATATGAGGGGCCTCACCCTTTGCAAAGGTGCCCTGATGTGCATATGAGTGTTGGATCCACTCAGCAAGTGAGTGCACTGCGTGCATTTGACGTGTGGATCACTCAGCAAGTGAGTGCCCTGCTGCGCATATGAGATTAGGGCTCCACTTTGCAAATTGTGCCGTTGTGCATATGAGTGTGCCTCACTTAGCAAGTGAGTGCCCTGCTGCGCATATGAGTGTGGCTCACTTGGCAAATTGTGCCCGTTGTGCATATGAGTGTGCCTCACTCAGCAATTGAGTTCCTGATGTTTGCATATGAGGTGGCTCACTCAGCAAGTGAGTTGCTCTGCTGTGCATATGAGTGTGGCTCACTTGCACAATGGCAAATTGTGCCCCGGTTGTGCATATGCGTGTGCCCTCACTCTGCAAGTGAGTACCCTGCTGGTGCATATGAGTGTGCCTCACTTTGCAAGTGAGTGCCTGCTGTGCATATGAGAGTGGCTCACTCTGCAATGAGTGCCCTGCTGGCAATGAGTGTTGGCTCACTTTTGCAATTGTGCCCTGCGGTTGCATATGAGTGTGACTCACTTTGAAAATTGTTGCCCTGTTGTGCATATGGAGTGTGCCTCACTATGCAAGTGAGTGCCTGCTGTGCATATGAGTGTGCCTCACTTTGCAATTGAGTGCCCTGCTGTGCATATGCGGTGTGCCTCACTCAGCAATTGAGTGCCCTGCTGTGCATATGAGAGTGGCTCACTCTGGAAGTGAGTGTCCTGATGTGCCATATGAGTGTGACTCACTCTGCAAGTGAGTGCCCTGCTGCGCATATGAGTGTGCTGAAATCACTTTGCAAGTGAGTGCCCTGCTGTGCAAATGAGTGTGGCTCACTGTGCAAATTGTGCCCTGCTGTGCATATGTGTGTCTCACTCAGAATTGAGGTGCCTTGTGTGCATATGAGAGTGGTCACTCTGGATTTGTCATGCTGGCATATGAGTGTGCCTCAACATCTGCAAGTGAGTTGCCATGCTGTGGCAATGAGTGTGAATCATGTGACAGGGAGTGCCCTGCTGTGAATATATATGAGTGTTGCCCACTTGCAGGAGTGCCTGCGGTGCATTATGAGAGGGTCACTCTGGAAAGTAGTGTCCTGCTGTGACATATGAGTGATTTGCCTCACTCAGGAAATCGTGAGTCACTGCTGTGATACGGTGTTGCCTCACTCTTTGCAAATTGTGCCCTGCTGGAATAGAGTGTGCCTCACTCAGCAAGTGAGTGCTCTTGCTGTGGCATAGTGAAGTGCTGCACGTCTGCAACATTTTGAGTCTGCATATGTGCATAGAGTTGTGCTTCACTCTGAAAGTGAGTGCCTTTCTGTGAATATGAGTGTGCCTCACACAGCAATTGCCCTGCTGCTGCGTAGAGTGTGTTCACTATGCAAGTGAGTGCCCTGCTGTGCCATGTGTGTGATTTCACTCTGCAAGTGAGTGCCCTTGCTGTGCGATGTATGTCTCACTCATGCCAATGAGTTTGACCTGCTGTGATATTACTGTCATCACTCTGCAATTAAGTGCCCTGGCGGTGCCTATGAGTGTTCTCATTTAGGCAAGTGAAGTGCCATGCTGTTGCATATGGATGTGCCCTCACCTGCAAAAGGAGTACTTGGTGTGTATTGAGTGCACCGCCACTATGATATGTGCCCCAGTGAAAATGATTGTCCATCGCAGTGGAAAGTGAATGTGCTCCAGTGTTAACACTTAGTGTGGGCCGCATTGTGGCAAAGGAATATGTGCCTTGTGTGTCAAATGAATTAGATGGTGAAGGGCTGAATATTTTTAACTTCCGAGTGCATTGGCCAAAAAAATCAATGTATGCTCCTGCTCAGGTTTGACAATGAATAATGGCACAAGCCCTACAGGGGTGTGTGTGCCCATTTAGTGAGTGTGGTCATAAAATGAACAAGTGCATTGATTTTTTGCCGATATAGCGATGATAAACCTAAAAAATAGACACTTTTAAACCTATTATACACTTTATTAAGCACATAATTTTTACAAAATTCTGAATATTTCATGAAATCCAATGCACTAATGTGTGTTTTAAAATAAAAAAAAATGCACACACCACGCCTAAAACATGAATCAATCCAACCATCGTGCCTAAATGCTTTATGCACACCACGACCATGCTCATTAACATACTTCTACTAAAGAGGTGGCTCACTTTGCAGTGAGTGCATGCTGTGCATTATGAGTGGGGCCCTCTTCAGCAAGTTGAGTGCAATGATGTGCCCCTGTGGTGAGTTGGCTAACTTTGAAAATTGTGCCATGTTGTGCATAGACGTGTGCCCACTCTGCAAGTGAGTGCCTTGCTGTGCAGATGAGTGGCCTTAACTCAGCAATTGACGCGCACTGCTGTGCATATGAGTGTGGCTCAATGCAAGTGAGTGCACTGCTGTCATTGAGAGTTGTGAGATCAATTGCAAAAATGTTGCACTGTTGGCATATGAGTGGCCTCAATATGCAACGGAGTGAGTGAAATTGTGCATATATATGAGTGTGCCCACTCAGCAAATTGAGTGCCCTGCTGTGCATATGTGTGTGGCTACTTGAAGTGAGTGCCCTGCGATGCACTATGAGAGTGGTCACTCTGGAAAGTGAGGTGTCCTGCTGTGCATATGAGGTGCCCTATATGCAAGTGAGTGCCTTGCTGTGCATTTTGGAATGTGCCATCATTCAGCAAGTGAACAGTGCCCCTGCTGTGAATACGAGTGTGCCTCACCCTTTGCAAATTGTGCAATGTGTGCATATGAGTGTGCCTCACTCAGCAAGTGAGTGCATTGCTGTGCAGATGAGTTGACATCTGCAATTTTGCGTGCCATGCGTGCATATATGAGTGGCTTCAATCTGAAGTGAGTGCCTCTTTCTGTGCATATGAGTGCGCCTCAACAGCAATTGCACTGCTGTGGCATGGAGGTTGGCTTGACCTCAGCAAGTGAGTGCCCTGCGGTGCATGTGTGTGATTCACTCTGCAAAGTGAGGTGCCCTATGTGCTGCATATGTATTGTCTCAACTCTGCCAATTGAGTGCCCCCTGCTGTGTGTGCATTGTATTGTATCACTCTGCAATTAAGTGCCCTGCCTGCTGTGCATAGAGTGTCTCATTCCTGCAACTGAGGCCCTGATGTGCATTATGGATGTGCCTCACTCTGCAAATGAGTACTTTGGCTGTGTATATGAGTGGCACCACACTATGCTATGGTGCCCCCAAAGGTGCAAATGATTGTCCCTAGCCAGTGGAAAGGCATGTCTCAGTGTACACTTAGTGTGCCTCATTGTGCAAAGAATCGGCCTTGCTGTGCAAATGAATTAGAGGTTAATGGCTGAATAGTTTTAACCTATCCGAGTGCATTGACGCCAAAAAAAAATCAAGTATGCATGCTCCTTTGACAAATGAATAAGCGCACAAGCCCTCAGGTGTCGTGTTGTGCATTAGGAGTGTGGCAAAATGACACAAGTGCATTGATTTTTGCACTATACGAGAAAATAAAAATAATCAGACATGTGTAACCTAATTCATACACTTTATAAGCACAAAATTTCTCCAAAAATATCTGAATATTTCATTGAAATCCAATGAACTAATTGTTTTAAATAAAAAAAATGACACCCACACCCCGCCTATAAAAATGAATAAATCCAACCATCGTGCTAAATGCTTTATGCAACCACGCATCTCATTAAACATACTTCTCTCGAACCGTTTATGAATGTGCATTGGTGTTCCAAGGATGTGCATTTTGCTCTTGCAAAAAAAGTACCCCTTATAGCTATGCTAAGAATAGAGAATAGCGACGGGACAGGGAGAGGGGCATCCCAGGAGGCCCCGGCACCCAAAGGGGAGGGGGAACAGCGAAGAAACCCGGCCGGCCGGTGAGTAGATAACTTGGATTGGCGAAAGAAATCTTTATAGCTGGTAGAGATAGGGTGAAAAAAGAGTGTAGGTTGAGGCAAGGGTATAAAGATCTGATCGTTAACAAGGTGTGTTGAAGGATGTTCACAGTCTGCTATTTGATCAGAATTTTCTGGAATTGCTGATTGATAAATAGCAATAAATTCTTTAGTTTTCTGGACCCTAGTGGTTATCTGACAACTGACAGCGGGTTGCGGCGGTGCGTTGAGTGTAAATCACAGCGATGGGAAAGCCGGCGAGGGGAAGCACGGGGGGGGGGGGAAAGCAATTATTTCATCAACTTTATTAATTTTTTTAATTTTGAGAAATTTGTTTTTTGGATTTTTTTAAAATTTCTTTCGGCATAGGTGTTTTTATTGTACAGTTAGATTTTGCACACATTTTAAAAAAGCAAAACTGGCATACAGGGACCTCAACAGATCAATACAAGTTTCCAAGTCAGATTATCACAACAATCTGGACTGCTGACAACTACAATCATTAGCTAATCAGTTTCTTATATTATTGATTTTAACATAAAGTAAAGGTACATTATGATTGTCACATTATCTGAACAAAAAAATGGAATTGATTTAAATAAGGAGGAGGATAGATAATATATTGGTGATTGATATCATACTTGATTAATCACTTCACTTTTCATCATCTTTATTTGTTTTCATTTTGACGAGGAAAAATGCATTTTTTTTTAACGTTTGTTTTGCCTTTTTACAAACTCAGTGTAACTTTGCATTTTTTTTTACAAAAGTGTTGATCATTGTAAATAAAACATTTGTTTAGGAGATTGCAAACTGAATGATTGTTATGTTGTAAAAAGTTCAGTTCAGATATATTCTCTAGCATATTGGCGTTATGAGGAAAGAAATAAATGTTTTAAAATTAATAAACAATTAATGTTCTTTAAAAAAATGATTAAATTTATGTTTGTGCAAAAATTGTGGCCCTGTATGATTTATTTTATTGAGAGAAAATACTGTATTCAATCTTCTACTATCAGCCATTCCATTAAAGATTAAGAGGGACTTGGAAAACTTCTGATTTAAAAAAAAATTAAAATTGATTTTATTTTTTTTTTAAATAAAAAAAAATCAACAAAAGCAGGAATGAAAACAAAAGTGATGTGTACTTTGTGTGTGAGAGAGTGAAGAGGGAGATCTGTCCTAGATAATTTTAAATACAAAGCATACCTAAAAACGATGCGATAACGAATCCTGTTTGTCTCATCAAATAATATTGTGGATTTCAGATATACTCACAGCATGTGTTTTTTGCATTTAATTAACTTGTATAGAAAGTATAGTAGAAAGAGAGAAAAGGAAATATTAAAGCTGATACTGCTCATATGTATGCTCATTAAGTTCTATATGCATAGGTACAGCAGGGCAATGAACTTGTCCTATCGGTGTGCCTCGTACAATGTGTGCACCATTAATAATGTTGATTTCCAATTGTAGTGTTTGTATATCACTCCCGATTGTCTAGGGGGGTTTGGAAGCTGCCATGCTGTTTGAAAAACATGTTTTTATAGATGCACATCATCCATGTGTTTTCTTTTTGCTTCATTATTGATGAGGTTATATAAAAATTTGTTTTGTGGGAAATCGTTTCCTGGAGGGTGTGTGAGTCAGGGGAGCCATGTTGGGTGGAATTTGGAGCATACTCGGTATGTTGTTTTTTTTCATATGACCTGCCAATAATTCACTGTTAAGCCATGTGAATTTGTGTTTTTACTTATTCATCACTCTTTAATTCAAAAGAATTCAGATGAAATAGTATTTTTTTTTGGGGGGGGGAGGACTTCTTTGAGCTTTTTAGTGTGGTTAATGTAACTCAAAATATTTTCCTTAAATAACTACACCTTGAATGACATTTTAAAATTAAATTTTGCATGTTAAGTTTGCACTTCAGATTTTTGATGATTTAGTAAAGTAATGCTAGAGCTACCTTTTATAACTTGATGCCATATGCAAAACAAAAGTTATAGGGATTCCCCCAATAGTAGTAGTAGCAGAAGCAGCAGCAGCAGCAGCAGCAGCAGCAGCAGCAGCAGCAGCCGCCGCAGCAGCAGATCCAA
>JAMKCH010044737.1:0-11981 GCA_023653785.1 Ophioderma brevispina | reverse complement strand
GCTCATACCACAAATACCGCAAGGTTGGGATCATCTAAAAAGTTGTGAATAAGCCTTTTCTCAAGGAGATCTAGTGAATCATTGTGACAATTCAAATGGATTCAAAAAAAATCTCCCACCGAAAAATGGAAAATTTACTTTCAAAGACTTTTCCTAAAAATTTGGCCCATAACTAGATAGAAGAAATACATTTGCATTGCATGCAATGAAAATTGAAAAAAAAGTTACTCCACTTACAATTTAAGGGGCCAAAACAAGTTTTTTGAAATAGCGCCACCAAAAATGCTTCTTTAATAAGCATAAAAAGCCATGGCCAGATTTGAATTTTTCCCACCAAAAATATGCGCATGATAATTAGGCAATTACCTACAATTTTGGGCAAAAAATAATTGGTATTAAAACATGGTGCACGAAAAACAAAATGTTGAGTCCATGGGACCCCCCATACCGAACTTTTAAAAAAAATGTTTGTATAATGACATGCTACCTGTAACTTAAGTTTTAAAATTTCAGGGTGTCGCTCTGGAATTTCTGAGTATAGGTTCTCAAAGAGGAGGAAATTGGTGATGAAGGAAACCAACTTTCAATATGAGAGGTGAGGGCTTGTATAGCAAAACTAACAGCAAGCATGCACGTCCCAGCCATATTTAAATATCTTGGTGAGCTGTTGGGCATTTTGTGATTCACAGTCCCCCACCCCCCCCCCCCCCAACTTACCCCCCAAAAATTGAGATTTTTGTATATCTGAACCGTTAGTCTAGGAGTGTGAGATTGCCAACATTTGCTAATAAAACCAAAATGCCAGATCGAATCCACTGAATTTGGGGAATAAGCTGTTCTCAACGATATCGAGCAAAACACATTAAGATAACAGAAGGTGCTAGAATCACAAAATGCCAATTAAAAATATTTACACAATGACCGCCAAATGCCTTAATGACCTTAGAGAAACTTATTCCTGAACTAATAGTGAGCGGTTTGGAGATTCGCCACTGCTTTCTGTGTACCAAAATCATTTTAGGGCTTCCTAAAACATTGTGACCTCCAGAGTACTTTTGACACCTATTTTCTTGGTAAAAAAATGGCAAATGAATTATAGAGCATGATGATTAGAATGTACGGGACAGATTTAGTATAGTAGGAATAAGCTAAGTAGGAATAGGCTAGAGAGTCAATTTTGAGATGACCCCATTAAAAAAAAAAACTGAAAAAGGCATGTTGTGAAATAAAGTGTCCTTGCATTAAAATGCGCAGGATCCAAGATGGCCTCCAATTTAGACTTGAGATGCACATTTTAGTAATTTAGACTGCACACCAATCCATTTGTGGAAGTTGTATCATCATTGTATGAACTTTTTGTTTTTCTTAAAATGGACTTTTTATATGCGTGAGGGCGCTTTTTACATAGTAGCAGATTGCGCACTCATCTTAAAGGCACTATCAGTGATTTGCCTAATCAAAAAATTGAAAAAAATAATCAAAAATTAGATTTGTTTTGTTCAATTTTCGAATTGGCAAATCATTGATAGTGCCTTTAAGTTGAGCGAATAATCTGCTGTTATGTTGGAAGCACCCTCCTCACCACACATAAAATAGCCATTTTGAAGAAAAAATACAGTCAAAACTTTTCATCCTACTTCTGGAAAATGGATTTGTGTGACCTAAAACAGAACACTAAAACTCACAGGTTTTAAAAGACCTCCTAAAAACCAGATAAACTAACTAAAATGTGCATATCAAGGGTAACTTGGTGGCCATATTGGATCATGTGCATTTTACCCCTGGGCACCCTAGATTTCGCACTTTTTCATTCTTTTTGTCCAAAATGGGATCAGTACACATAAAGTCATCAAATTAGGGTGTGATGAATTTGTTCTGAAAATATGACCTTCTATAGCCTACCCCTAATTATAGTAGATGGGCTTTGCATGTGGAGTTTTTTTTTTCTTTAAGTTCACTTATTAATAGGAGTGGGCTATATGGAGGGCAAATTCCTTTTTTGGTTATTTTCATTGGGGCTGGTTTTTATTGTATTCTATTATACCTATCTCAACATGAAATTACCATCATCTTTGTAGCAGCAAACTTAAAAAGGCGAATGAAAAAGTGTTAGCAAAAAATCTCAAAAGCACCCTCACATTAAATTTTGACCTAAAACGTCACTTTCAAAGAAATGCCAGTTTCCATGCAACTTTCAAAATCAGGTATCTGAGCTCATTTACATATATTTAAACACCAAATGCCTTGCAAAGTGCCTAAAAAAAAGAGTAGAGGGGTTTGCTGCTTAAGGGGGGACATGGCATCATTTTCATACAATATTATGATTACTGCAATCACAGCACGTAGTTTCTTTGAATACAGCAAGTGATATACCAAAATGTTTGGTATGATGAGCCCTTTTCAAATATATTTGTCTCGGATCATATCGACCTCCAGTATGCTAATTAGCAGGGGTCAAAGGTCACTGCACCAGAAAATCAGAAATTCAAAATGGCAATTTTGCCCCCTTTATCTCAAAAATGGAAACTTATTTGAACATAGTTTGTTTCTTAAACAATTACGATGCCCGGATCTGTTGATCTATGAGAGTGTTTACCAAAATTATTATGTGTTGCCATGGCAAACCGTCAACACGTTCTCTCGCCATTTTTGCCTGTAGGGTGGCATACAAAAATCAATGCAAATCAAAAATAACGCGGTTTATACAAAATTCTTCATAGATCATAGTATGTTACTCTAAACTAGTTCTTTTGTGCCAAATTTGAAGTCAATAGGCAAACCGTTTTTGAGATAGTGGGGGGGGGGGCATTTTGCACCTTCGAAAAATGGACAAAAAACGATATAGGCCAATAAAGATCCAGAAGCATTTAAATGATAATTAATCAATTATTAAAGTAATACAAATTATTGCAATTTTGTTTTTGTAAATATGAATTATAATTCTATAATAATACTATTTTTTAAAATTAAAAACAAATCGGTAAAATGGTCACTTTTACCCCAAAATTAATTTATTGTTGTAATTCTCTAAAATATTACGGCTTGAAAACAAAGAAAGTGAGGGAAATGTAGCTGCTTGAAAAAACAATACGGAACATAAGGAAATCGTCTTTCTCTGTGTGATGCTGTACAATTCGATCAAACATCACATTTGAACGAAATGTCCGATTTTACCAAATAAAAGGTAAAATACTCCTGAATGTTGTGAGAATTCAGAAAGTAGAAAACTACAATTGGATCTCTCAAAAGCAACTGACGCCATGTCCCCCTTAAATCAATCCCACCACAAAAATTAAGGAACATGACAACAATGGCGGCAGGCTGCACATTTTTATTGGACCCAGGGCCAAACTTTTTGTCATTCACATTGAAATAGGTAAAACAGAATACAAAAAGGCCTTAAAAGGCTAATGAAAAGAAAAAAAATGAACACAATATATTCTCCTATTATCATAAATATGAACCTGCCCTGAGGCTGACCCTCTGAAGTGGTGGGAAGTCAAATGCCTCGTTAGCATGAATGCCCACTGGTGTTTTGTCTATGATGTATACATTCTGGCAATTGCAGCAGTTAAAAGATTCAATAAGATTTCCAACTGCAAATTGTCTGTGGGTCTGTTGACATTCACATTGTACATTGCATTTTATTTCAACAGGAATGCCTGTTGGAATCTTATGCAGAGTAAACTTAACATCCACTGGTTGAGTAAAATGTTTGTTGATTGCTGTTTATTAGAACTATTACTCAATAGAGAGTAAATTTGGACTCGACAGTAAATGTTTAAAGTTTACCCTGCTGTGTGGTAAAAAGGGAACAACCCTTCCTGGTTGAGTAAACTTTAATCAGTAGGGTTGATACAAATTTGACAACCTTTACAGAATGAGTAAAAACATTAGTCATCAACTTGAGTAAAGTTTAAATCAGCCTGCAAGGGTTTTTCCCTTTTTAACATCCAAATGATTAAAATTTTCCCCCAGACAGTATTAACATTTTTTAAGGTGTAGGGGTCACAACCAAAAATTGGAGTTTTATTGTAAAAACATGTCATTTATTTGATTGGTGTTTATATCCAAACCCCACTTTACATTTGTGCTGATTCAATTTATTTTAATCTTTGCGAGGGAAAGAAAAAACCAAAATAAAAGCATATAAATAAATACTCTAGACACCAAAAGGAGGTTTCTGATCGTTTTCTTTAATTTATATTACTATATCAATGGAACTGGTAATTACCTGCAGAAGTATGATAAAACAAGGCGATTCGAGAACCAACAAGTGTCGCTGGTGGCGCCTGATCAATTGCGTTATGATAAAAATTTGCATTGATGAAAGAAGGAGAGCAAAAGCACTGGAGAGAAGTGTTTTTTGTAGCCTGATGTGGCCTTTGAAAAAGGTAAAACAATTACAAAAAGTCTGAAAAATATGCAAATAAGCTAATTTAAACATTCATGAAAGTGAAATAATGGCAGCAAAAGCTATACACTTCATATTGTGGCACCTTACTCTATCACCCTATCAAGTTTGAAGTAAATCGGCATTAGCGTTTTAGCAAGCAGAGCTTTTGAATAAAAAAGGTTAACCGAAATGTCTGAAAAAAAAAAAAAAACATCGCGGACTGTTGGGACCGCTAGTGCCGTCGCCTCGTGGTTTGTGAATGGCGGTCGAAGGTAACATGAGGTCACCCAAGGTGAATGAGGGTCACCATTGTGACATGAGGTCACCAACGGTAACATGAGGTCACCACACGTCACATGGGGTCACCAAGGTGCTTAGGTCACCTGAGGTCACCCCACATTACCCTTCTCCCCAATGCACCCTCCCCGATTGCCCTCCCTGACACAACCCCACCCCTCCCCGTTGCAACCCGACCCCACCCCGAACACACAAATTTGTGATTGGGCCAAAGATGACATGAGGTCACCACAAGGTTCATATGAGGTCAGAGGTACACCGCAGGTCGCATGGAGTCACACAAGGTCACATGAGGTCACTCCACCCCTCGCCGACGCACCACACCCTTCCACCTCTCCGACTCACCCCACCCTTCCCCTTCCCCAATTGCACCCACCCCGCCACACAATTGGGTGACTGGGCCAAAGATGACATTGAGGTCCCAAGGTCACACAAAGTCCCAACGGTCAACTGAGGTCACCACCCTGCCGACGCACCACACCCTTCCACCTCTCCGACTCACCCCAACCCTTCTCCCCAATGCACCCCACCCCGACACACCATTGTGAAGGGCCAAAATGACTGAGGTCACCAAGGTCACTGACGGTCACCAAGGTCATATGAGGTCACAGAGGGTGCCGAGGTCGCATGGAGTCACAATAAGGTCACTCAAGGTCACCAAGTCAAACAGTCACAAGGTCACATGAGGTCACTCCACCCTCGCGACGCACACCCTTTCCCCATCTGAACTCACCCCACCCTTCCCCTCCCCAAACACACCCCACACCCCGCCGCCCGGCACTAACCCCCACCCAGCCCCCTCCCCAAAATCCCAACCATTCACCCCCTCCCACCACACACCCCACCCTTCCCATCCCAAACCCATCCCCTTCCTCACCATCTGTTTACACACAAAAGATTTGGCATAGTAGTATTTCATGTAGCAAAGGGATTTTGCATATATGATGTACCGTTTGGCGATACAGCAATATGAATATTGAATTAGCTAATTGCATACCTTAAGCCGCAGTACAGGAATTTCAAATGGACAAAGAAGATGGACCATAATGTTTTCGTGAGTGGAGGGAAGAATTTTGAATATACGAGTACCGTTTGACAAATATAGCGATTATGCTGATTTTTGCCAATATTAATTAGCTCATTTGCAATGGAATTTGCTCGCACGAAAAATGCCCAACATCTAATCAAGTAGAAAACTCTCATAACACGATTCCTCCACCACGACCCCCTTGCGGGTTCGGGTTAAGCATGGCCGACTGTGTTTCCCTGCATGTGTAAGAGGCGGACTAAGAGGGGCCCCTGCGGGTTCGGGGATAAGAATTGTCCCGATGTGGTTCCCTGCATGTCGTAAGAGGTGACTAAATGGGACATCTCGCCCAATTGAACCTGACTGCTTGCTCCAACATGTAGTGATTGAACTTTGGTATATGCATTGAAACCGTTTTAGATCATCTGAGATTGTTTTTTTTTTAATTTTATGTAATTGATAATTGTTTTGTTGTTTGTTTTTTAATTGTTAGATTATGATAATCCTGTACAATTGTAATTTCGGGGTGTGAAGCTTAAACAAATAAACCATGGTTTTTAGAAAAATCATGGGGTGTTTAGTGATCCCCTAACAGAAATTTTGGTATGGGATGTGTTTTGTATTTATTGTTTTAAATTCCATGCGGGTTCGGGGTTAAAGAATTGGCCCGATGTGGTTCACTGCATGTCGTAAAAGGCGACCTAAAAGGGACACAACTTGTTTGCCGCCTGAGTGGCGGACTCGTGTCGGAGGAGGAGAGGATCCTGGCAGTTTGAGGTGAAGCATGTGCTGCGGTGCAGGGGAATCAACACACAATGCTTCGGCATCAAATATCCTAGACGAGAGGTTGTGTAGTCCTGGATTAAACCAACCGGCTGGTGGCGTCTTGCCTATAAAGACTCATTATGCTAATGATGTTTATTGGAGACATATTGGGTACTTCGTATGTACCCCTTGTTACCGTAATTGCTCGTCTGGGCCTTAGCAGCGGCTCTGCTTACAGGTCAATTTTTAGGAGGCGCCTTGTTTCTTTTTTTTTAGTTCCTTGAGTATATCTCTGGGGATCCTTGGCATAAGTGAGTGATGATTTGACACTTACATGTATTGGTTCCCCTTGGTTGGGCTCGGGGGTGGGGGCTTGGAGGGGGAGAATCTCAATACTTTTTTAATTATGAATTCTAAACAACAAACCTTGACAAAAATCCTGTTAAACGTAAAAGGATTGTGATCCGGATCCTGTAGGTGATGATTATTGGCCTCACTTTTAGTGATTGAAGGCTTTGATGATAACCACCCTATCAAAAATTTTGAAATTGATATTTGCTTATTTGGCTTTAAGGTTTTAACGGTTCATTTTTTTTTTGGCTGGCAATGTGAGAAATATTAAGAACTCAGGTCTGGGGATAGTTTGGTGGGAGGTTGACGGAAGAATCAGTCGGATAACCTCAAATGACTACCATGCTTGCCAGTTCCAGTTAGAGTTACTCCTCTTAGAACTCTTAACGCTAAGAAGGGGTTAATAAATGTATGATATTAAGAATTTTCTGTGATGATGAAATTATTGAGTGGGTTCGGCATCTCATAATGTCACCCATATTCATAGGGAATTATGATTACAAGATATGGTAAAAAAATCAGTACGGTACCGTTGAGATTGACAATTCAATGCGCAACTGGTAACCCAAGTCAGAAAAGTGTGGGTTACCTTCAGGCGCAAGTAGAGGATTACATAGCCCTACAAGATGTTTTAGATGTCAACGTTTTGGCCACTATAAGAGTATGGTAGAAGGTCAGAACGTTTGTGAAAAGTGTGGCAAAGAGGGGCACAATGATCCAAATTGTAAGGATCCTGCTAAAAGGTGTGAATTGCAGTGAAGGTAAACTAATCAATCGGCAAATTTTAGATCATGTCCTAAATGGGTAGAAGGAAAAAGAAATCCAAAATCAAAGTGGGAAGGAACAGACTACAAAAAGGCCAGAGATACTCTTCGTTCTCAGTTTACCGGATCAAAAGATTATGTTGATGTACTGTGCAAGGTGGGCAAAAAATCAATTTATTCTAAAAATCATTTTCCCAAAAAGAAAATATGTTGGCACCTAATGATTTTGCCCATCCTCAACAGTATTTAGAAAGAGAATGAGGAAAAAGACAAGTGATAAGAACATTGCAACTAAGATGACGTTGCCTAGTAGATTAATAGTCTTCCTAAGAAATCATTTAAGAAAACAATCAAGTCATCTAAAGGTGATCCAGACTGTTCAGGCACTATAACTCCGAAGTAGAGCTGTAGAAAGGAAAGAGACTACAAAAATAAAATACTGGAGGAAATGATAAAGTAACCTAGTTCTCACAAGCTAAAGAAACTAGGTAATCCCAATAAATTAAAAACCGCCTAATTCTGACTCGTCAAAGGGAAATCAGGTAATACTAAACATTTACAATCGTTAAGAATTTGAAAGGTATCAAAGGATCCTATTCAGCTTTATAATAAGTTTGATTCACTTAATTTGTAAGTGATAGGAGGGCAGGAATTTTTTTGTCCCTGTGAAAACACCTGAACAATTAAGTGATGGTAGGAAGAGGTCCGGCTATTCTGTTTAAAAAAGTGACACATTCTAACAAATGTGCAATACTGCAATGGAATTGAGAGGGCATTACCCAATCCCAAATATGAAGAAGTTGAAATGGCCTTATAACTGACCATAAACCATCTATCTTTGTGCAGAAACTTCGTCTTAAGACAGTGATTCTAATAAAGGTTGTTTTAAAGGGCCCGATTCTTATAACCAAAACACAGCGTATCCCCATAGGACCAGTGCCCAGGGGGGTCAGCTAGGTGGAAAAGGGAAACATTTCTCTGTAATACAGCAATTGTTCATGTGTTGCCCATTTGAGAAAAAAGAATCTGCCAGTAGGTACATGGTGGGGTGTGTGGTCAGGGGACCATAAGAAAGGGGCGCTAAAAAATGGAGCTAGATTAGCTGGTAAGGGTAACCTGTATGAAACTTTTTGGGACACTTTCAGAATTAGTCCCAGTTATAATTAATGGCCACTGCCAGAATTTTTTAGTGGTGGGGTTGTGCCCCGCCAGACCCAGAATAACCCACCCGCTAAATTGAGATAGATTAGGTGGTGGAGCAAACACCACCCCTGATGATGTGAAACCTATGGAAAATGTCAGCCTGTCCCAGGTATCATGAAATGGCCACTGCCAGATTTTTTTCCGTGGTGGGGGGGGGGGTGCCTGCCAGGACCCCCAAATACCCAATGCCCCGGAACTGAGCCAGCCCAAATAGATTAGGCTGGTACAGTAACCCATGAAACCTACTGGAAAAGGTTCAGCACTATAGGTCAGCGAAAGTACCTGCAAATTACACACAAAGACCAGACACTTTTTCACTGTGGGGAGCCGCCCCCCGGCACTGCCAGACACCCCCCCACCCCAAATACCCCCCCCACGATGATAGAACGCGCTAGGAGTAGGTGGTGGAGGACAACTTGATGAAACCTACTCGAATTTGTTTGGCATAGTCTCAGCGATCATGGAAGGGCCACTGCCAGACTTTTTCTCTAGTGGGGCATGTATTATAGCAGACCCCTCCCAAATACCCACCCCTAAAAATTGAACTAGATCTCCAGTGGAGTACCTGATGAATCTACTGGAAAATGTTTGGCATAGTCTCTCAGCTATCATGAATGACCATGTCACCATGTGTGATATTGCAGTGGTGGAGCTTGCTTGCAGACCCCTCCCCCTTAAGCAACCCCCTCCCCCTTAAGCTAGGCGGTTTTAGTTGTGGTAGGGTGTGCCAGCTCCACCATGAACCTCCGTATTTCCCCCCTGCACCAATCTGCCAAAATTAAGTGGGAATAAACCTTTTTTATTAAACGTTATTGCAGAGTAGTGACTTAAAACAGTCACAAACTGACATTATTCAGAGGACTTTTTACCACTAACAGCCTGTGGCACTACCTTATGGCACTCCTCAGGGTAAACCTAGATTTGATGCCCTCTAAAATTATCACATTGGTATAAATATGCGGTCTCTGTAATTTGCAGAATATAAACAATGCCAGAGAAACTGCAGAGACGAGTAAGTGTGTGCGAGTTTCATGATAGTGAGTTATACTTTTACTGGAATAACCCTAGCCTATAGACCGTATTCATATGACATCAGCCACCAGACATGTTGGGGACAAGATGATACATGCCAGGACTACAATACATTAAGCTGGCAACGACCATGACGACCGCGCAATTGCGCAGGGATCATTGACAGATAAATGTATTGTACTGCGAATGCGTTATATCTTGTCCACCAAACAGGCCTGGCTATTACTCCGGCCCATTATGCCCAGGAATATTCTAAAACTTCATATTTGTGTTTGTTATAATTAATAAAAAAAGAACCAGTTTTGACAAGACGAGTCCTTGAAAAGACAATCTTCTGCATTTAGTGAACAATTGTGAAAATGAAACAACAAACTTGAGTTTTGGTAACAATATCTAGGGGGCAGCAAGGTCAACCTGCATCGCGATGCTAAAAAAAATTAGGCATGTTTAAAGAGTTTGAGGGATCAAAAAACACCCCAGGGTGGCAACGTAATAAATATGCTGCAGGGACCTAAAAAGAGGAGGGGTTTGGTTAAGTTACTTGGGGGTCAAAGTTAAACTGCTCTAAATCTAATTGAATTGTGGCTCAAATTATTCCTTAGGTAACCAGGAGGAAAAAAGTCAATTGGTCACATGCGTGGGGTGCTTCCTTTCCAAGAATTTGGGAAACTAGGCTAAGGGTCATTTGGTATTAAAGACAGGTCATGTTTGTAATACCCAGATTTCTTTGTAAAAATATTTTTAGGAAATGTTTAATATATGATACAAATATGAACTGCTTTTGCATTTTTGGCTCATTTTTGTTATACTGGAAGGGGTTCAAATTTCCCGTAGGACTCTATGGGGATGGGACTTTACACCCTCCTATTAACGGGAAACCAACCTATGCAAAATAAAAAAAAGGCATATTTTGAATCAGTATAATAAAAATTTTTTTTTGATATTTTTTACAAAGGCAATCTTGGTATTACAAATGTTGGACCTTTCTTGAATAAAACAAATGACCTTAGGCCTATTTTCCCAAATTCTTTGCAAGGAAGCACCACACGCATTTGATCAAATTGACTTTTTTGCTCCTGGTTACCTAAGGAATAATTTGAGCTATATTACATTAGATTTGGAGCAGTAAAGTTTTTAAAACATTGACCCCCATAGTACTGACCCCTCTCCTAACACCCCCCGTTGCAAGGGGCTGATAGAAAAACGTGTCCACCCTAGGAATGTTACTTATGTGGTCCATAGAAGTTACCCAGATAGGACACGTTTTTATAGCATGGAGATGTACAGTTTTGCAATGGAATATTAGGGTTTGCCCCTGCCCTAACTATATTTTAAGAAAATAATATGCAAGGGCATTCCCCCCCCCCCCAAAAATTGTCAACATGATCACCTTTATTGTGAAACAAAAGACATTCAGTTCCTGTTACTTTTTATGATACATGGATTTATTTGAGTAGAAATCACAGTGCATGGAACACCAAGTTCAGTTTACCTACTACCTTTTAAAGGGAACTTTTATCGAGGGTTTAGGTGCAACAAAGGGCTATCTGCATTCGGCCAATTTGAGAAAAGCATGGTTAAAGAATTTTGACGATGGTTTTCAATTGTACTTACAAAGGGGTTAAAAGCAATATCAAGATCCATTTCTAAAGTAAATAATAAAGTTTACATATGATTATTATAGCTCATATATCTGTGAGTTTATTGAGTTTTAATATCATGATTTACACTTTTTTGCAGATAGCCCTTTGTTGCATTGAGGGACAAACACGTTGGGCGAGATTCAAAAGCATGTTGTCTTTTAATCGTAGTGGATTATTGAATAAGTTCCCTGTTGAGTGACTTATGAAATTGACGATCTGCCTGTGCAATTTAGAAAAATCGATACCAAAATAACAAGACAGGCCATGATTTGCAGGTTTAGTGCGACAAAGGGCTATATGCATTGGAGGTGAGTGCAACAAAGGCTTATCTGCCTCTTTTTCACATGGCTTGACATCACATTTTAGTGCAACAAGGGCAAGTGGCAGAATGCCCTTTGTTGCACAACTCAAAGTTGTTTCATGCAGATAGCTAAAACTAAGTTTGTTGATACCCAGCTAATGAACATTTTGCATGGATAATGGTAATAAAAAGTAGGTCCTGA
>JAMKCH010044736.1:0-12998 GCA_023653785.1 Ophioderma brevispina | reverse complement strand
CTGTAACGATTCACAGGAATGGATTCTCACCAAGAAGTCTGTCATAGCTCCTTTGCTGCATGTTGGAAATGGGTATTGCTTACATCATGCGTCTGTTCATGCGTCGCCCATGTCGAAAGTTTACATTATCCATCGATATGTGGGACTGTCCTCCAGAACCCAATAATATTTATGTATTCTGTATTATATATAGAAAAAATGTTTGTTCCAACTAACTTCCGAAAAGTACGCGTGTATTTCTCTTTTGCTGGAAGTTTACCGCATTTCGTTTTTTATTTTGAGAAATCATTAAAAAATGTGATATAATTTTATGCCAAAAATTGTGAACGTATGTAAACCTTGTTTTTTGTTCACAAATGATTTTTTAGAGCAGCAAATTTAATGAAAACCAATCTGTAGTTTTAATAAATATCTAATTTTCTGGTCTATTCATTTTGCAACTGATAACAATATAAACAATAAAATCAGTGGAATATCGTCTTGGATGAATGGACTTTTGGTGATGAATATTTGTGGGGTGTAATAATCTTCCATAACTTACCCACGCACATTGTGCGACTTTTGCTTGTGTAGGGTCCAACATTTTATTTGTTTGTCTTGTGTGACCTTTTAAATGTCTTTTAACCGCTAAAATGCTATCTATAGGCTACCTCTATCCCAACCTTGCTTCTGAATGGTCAGAAACATGCACAAGAAAAAGAAAAAGCACACAAGATAGACCCCGACACACACTGAACTTGCCTATATAAAGTCAATTTTATTGATTGTGCAATGCATTTTATGCTATACGAAAGTCGCAGCGTATGAATATCAGTCAGATGAAATTAAAGACACTATCAGTGATTTGAAAAATATTTGAAATTTGCAGGAATAGCTTCAAAGTGAAGGATAAGTGTGTAGAATTCTCATAAGTTACCTTTTACAGCTGTAGGATTAACAGAAAAGGAAGAAAACGGCAGTGTTCCAAGATACGATTCTCCATTCAATTACGTGTTGTAGTATAGTGTCCGTTCGGACAGTAATGACTAAAAATGTCTGATCTGTCCTTATTAGGTTGCTTCTGGTCTTATCATTTGCAGGGTATGTTAGGATACCTGTACTTGTTACGTACATGCTAAAATCTGATTTTTGATGATTTTTTCGATTTGCTGATTTGGCAAATCACTGATAGTGTCTTTAACATACGCCAATGTCCATTAAACGCAGCAAACGCAACATGTCTGACGCGCGCGTATTAGCGTTTCAAGCCATCGCATTTACCATTGCGTTGTACGCGTCACCGTTTAACCGGACTTGTTTTTTAGAATTCTGTTGCCGCTAATTTACAAAAAGTGCAATATTTAGTTGCTTCGTAGAAAATTTTCCCCAAAGCCGATTTTGGCCGATTTTAGATATGTGATAGACAATTAAAAGCTGCATCCGACAGTACCAAAATTGTCGACCGAGGAATTAATTCCAGCTGATGGCCTCTTCATCGCTCTCACGACTGAACTATATCCTCGGAAGGGCCACTTGAATATGAATAACAATTGCAATTATGGGCGGCAGATAGATCGTTCAAATGTCAAGTGGGTTGATGTGTTTCCTTCTATATCTCTTTCTTCCATGGTTACAGTAAGCCCCCCCCCACCCCCGACACTGAATTTGTCAGTGATCAGGATGTCATATAATTTTATTTCAAGGATGCGGCCAGAAACTTCCAAAGCTGAGGGCTGAGAGCACAAATCAGGGAATTAGTACTATAGACTCAAGAAATCTTGAATTTCTTTCTATTATTACATTATTTGTCTTCATAGCCTGGGTAAATCATTCAGTGTTCAGATACTGCTTTCCAATGATGCCCAGGATTCTAAGATGTCTTGAAACAGTCTGGGGTTGACACGCTCCCTTATCGAAACTGTCTGCGATTTATATGTACAAGCGTGATTCTCCATGTACATAGGACCTATACAAATTAATGTCCCTTGCAAAGGAAGGGATATTCTTACGGGTCATTTGCCCAAGTCTAAATGAACACAGAGAGAACATAATTCAAGTTTTAATCAATAGTTCTTATACAAATCAAATCCATTATTTGGCATTTAGTAGAAGTCCTGCCAGGAATTGAACCAGAAGTTTCTGCACCAAAGGCAAATATCCTAACCAATGGGCCATGCTCTCTCGTGTTGTGGATTTAATTAGATGTACTATAAAGGCACATAAAATAAATAGTTGGACCATCATTCAGTTCGGAAGATGTAAAAATCCCAACATTTGTAGTCATGTCTAGGGGAAGAGGTATGGATCACAAAATGTTCCTTTAATATGGCATGTTAGTGACTTATACTACAATAGCCATGGAAACTGTATACAAAAAGCAATAATTTTTGTCAGTGAATTAAAGTCAATTTTGTTGAAATACAGCCAAAAATCAGGAATTTTAAAGGTATTTTATGCCACTGAAATACCAAATCTCTAATTGCGCATAATAGTACCAACCTTGGTTAGAATTGCCCTTGATAATCTTATTTTGGTTAAGATATTATTGCATTTAAAAATGGCTAAAAATAAGGTAATTTAAGATTAGATTCTTAAGACTTGTGCAATCTTGAAAAAAATATGGGTAAAATTGCCACTTTGGGGGCTGTATTCCAAAAGCAGACTTCAATCTATTATAATTGTATGCCCAAATAGAACTCATAATAGAATGTGAATCCAGTATTTTTCCCACTTTTTATATTTTTTTATTACCAAAAATTCAGTGACCTATTTTTCTAGAATTGAGAGTAATGATATTAAACCATAGGCAAAAATTAGAGGTGTTAGGATCACAAAATGCACCTTTAATAATACAGGCCTATTCATAATAAAGTATTCATGAATGTGAAAAACATGGGTAATTTAGTTAATTGGCATACCTTACAAGGATCCATAT
This sequence comes from Ophioderma brevispina, assembly GCA_023653785.1. Classification (NCBI taxonomy): domain Eukaryota; kingdom Metazoa; phylum Echinodermata; class Ophiuroidea; order Amphilepidida; family Ophiodermatidae; genus Ophioderma; species Ophioderma brevispina. The sequence continues at coordinate 10,084 of JAMKCH010044736.1, read as the reverse complement.
TTGAAATACACAGGTAGCCTTTTAACAAGGGTTTACTTTATTTTTAGAGTCCGTGTTCATGATGTGACATAGCACCCTTTCCTTCGGCAGAAGAAATCAATGCCTTTTTTGCAAACACTTTCTGTTTTTTGAATTTTCCATGATAAACCTTTTGTAACTATCCTGGAAACTAACTGGACATTGAAGATGTCATTGATGGAATTATACAGTGTAGGCACTTGCATATGCATTGCAGTTAACCAAAGTTACTACATGACATACACTTTGTTGTTAAAAAGAGGGGTTAATTGATAGGTGTTTGCACAAGCAATTATTTAGTGCACACATTTTCCCTTTATGATGACAATGTTCAGTGGTGGCACCAGACTCTTTTTCTGGGGGAAAAGGAGGGCAAAAAGTTGATTTTTTTTTTAGAAAAACGAAAAAAATCAAAAATTTTGGGGGGGGCCAAACATCTAACATATGGAAGTTTGTACCAATTTTCCCAAATCGCTGATTTTCGCCAAAATTGTGGGATTTAAGCCCCAAAGCGCTTGATTCCCCAAAAATTTGGGAGGGGACTGGGGGGCCACCACTGAAAATGTTGTTTTTTTGTTTGACATATTGTGCTTGTACAAAAGGTTGCCTATTTGCAAAAAGATGCCTCACTTCAGTCGGCCTCAACACTCCGCGCTCGTTTGACACGCTATGTTCTGGTTGGGAGAGGAAAGAAACACGTGGAGGTGTCTTTCATACCATGTTTACAGAGCCTGTATGAGGCCCTATGCAGAGTGGGTTTCATTTTTCCAAGACTAGAACAAAGGTGCCTCTCAAATGTTACCACAATCTTTATTGTTCAAAGATTTGGAAGTCAGTGAAGCTTCTACGCGAGAAAAGTTGATACCAGGCAACGAACAACCTCCACAAGGATTATTGAGCGGCTTGAATAGCAAGTCCCATTCTGAAACTTTCTCACACCCTCGTAATGCCACTGCTTTGAAGTCGGCCATCGTAAGTACATATCTCCAGATGTGGCAACCTAATAATCTCCTTGACATTTCCTTTAAACCATCCTGTTGACTTTGCCTCAGTCACTTGCCCCCTTGTGACCTTGTCTGTGTATCGTCTCCAGAATCTCTTAACATCGTCATGGCCAGAGGGTGTCACTACCATTGTTCTTTTAGGAACATTTTCATGAATTAAAACACCTAGATCCTGGATGAAAAACAAAAGGATAAAATTAACACTTACTGTGCTCAAGTGATCGAGATCTCGATCAAAACATGTGGCAGGTATTATAAAATGCTGCCTTTGTGTACATAAGAGGTGTTAAAGTCACTAAACAAAATTGGAATGAGTGAGGGATATTGAAATTAAATATGTGACCAATTTTGACAAAAGAAACATGTTAAGTAAATGGTTTGACTTTTAAATATCATTGATATGGCATAATTCTGCGGGCTTTTAATTTATTGTTCTGAAGTAAAACACAAAACTAAAATCATTGGTAAAATTTCTCACTCTACAGTTTGTAGAGTGAAGTGGAAGGAAGGAGTAAGGGCGGTTGCTGCCAGTGTGAGGTGAATCCGGCCACCCCCGTTTACGGGGACAAAACCGGATTTAAAACTTTTGATTTACTTACTACAGTTTGTTGAAATCTTGTAGATCAAACCACACCTAGTATACTTCGTCTGGCCTGAACTAAGGAGTGATGTCATAGCTTTTGTGCAGCTATTGTGCATGTGTATCATGCACACCGACTCTGTACGCTCACGATTAGAGCTGCGAATTACTGGGCTGAAGTAATAAACCTACTTTGCATAATCTCTCAGTAGTACATACTCCTGATTGGGACATTGAACTCATGTAAATCACTCCTGAAATAGTGTAAAAACAATCATTGGATATTTTTTCTCTTATTATCGTAATTTAACCCAATTCTACCAGTAATGATGCTATTCCATTGTCCTGCTTGAGCATGTTTATGGAGATAACATTCAGTGGCATGCACCTGCTTTCAAGGCTTACCAATATAAGCAGCTTTGGAGGAAAATGGCCACTCAAACCAATGTACAAGGATGTGGGTACTGTATAGCGTAAGGCCCAAAGGACATTTTGGATAAGGAGAGAAGGAGGCACAACTATAATCATTCATAAAAGGTCTCAAAAAATATAATGGACAATCGGAAAACAATTTTTTCAAATGCCCCAAAAGGCCATTGTGGATTAAGGAGAAGGAATTGTAGTCGGTATCATACTCAAGCCCCCCCATTTCAATATTTATAAACAATTCTATTGTTGATTAGAAGAGAATTCAGGGTTCTATCGGTTGTGGTTTCATACAGAAGGTAACCTTAAATTACTTTGGAGGAGAGTTTTAAACTTGAAGTATCATAAAATAAAAAGTCACTACTGGACAAAAGTGATACTTTGCTTCAAACATTCAAATTTGGAATTGGACTTCAGTGCCCAAAGATAGTGCAATTTTTAGGTTTGTAATGATATTGAAAACCATCTGGTACGTTTTATTTAGGGATATTCATTATTTGTGCCGATAGATTCATACCAATAAAATCACTTTAACCAACTTTTTTTTTCTGATTGTACCATTTTTGAGACAGGCTGTAGATATTTCGCCATCAATGTTGATGTTGGTGTTTTACAACTAAAAACACAAACACAAACCCAACAAAAAAACAAAACGATTAAAAAAAAAAATGGAGACAGTCTGAAGAAACTTCAGGGCCTGCTATCCGGAAAAAGCAAAGTTAGAGCATGCCTCCAATTCAATTGACTATTATGATTTAAATGAAGAAAACCCAACGATGTTGCATTAGCTGCCTTTTTGGTTATTGAGCCTTAAGTGATGCCTAGATAAGACATTTTGTCCTTCACAAGCTACAAAGGCAGCCTTTATGAAAAGTACCCAAAATACCTATTAGCTTATGCCGTTGTAGAGCAATGAGTGCCAAAGACTTGGGATTATACAACAGTACCCGGCTAAAAACAAATGTTTATTGTACCGTATGGACCTTATGTTCAACTTTATTTCACCAGGAGCCCAAATCAACGAGAGGTTGTTCTGCCTGTGAGGCCGTGGGACATCATAACATTTATCTTAAAGGACAACTATGTCATGATTATGAATATTTGCAAAATTTGGTACGGATGGAAAGCTTTAAGTAACGTTGATTACATATAAATCAAAAAAAAAGTTGAAAAATGTCCACATTTGTTGAGTATTGTTGCCCTTTTTTTAATTTTCCGCCCATGCTTACTCGAAACGATTCCGACAAATCCACATTGCAGGCAAATGGTGACGTCAAAGTGATGACCATCCATAATTTACGTCATTGTGACCATCATATCGCAGTGTTGCCACTTTCCTATAACTGCGATCGATGTGTTTTTATATCAATAATAATTAAAACACAACGAAATGAAACAAAATATGTCATTCTGTAACTTATTTTTCAAATTTTATTATTACTTTCATTAATCCATCAATAATACAGTGTCAGCAATAACAATTCGAGTCAACACGATGTTTTGGTCATCACTTTGACGTCACGTTTTCTTCGTATGTCAAAAAAGCAAAAATTAAAATGCCTCTATTTTGTTAATTTTACATCAAATTGTATTATTTTTTCGGGAATTCGTGATGTATGTACATATATTTTATGAATGTAAGTCAAACTGAGCTTGACAAAAATCTTGACATATTTCCTTTAAGCTAAAAGTAATGGAATACATACAAAGCAAATTGAAACAAATATGCATGACAAAACATGAACAAAAGTGACCAAAAACAAAAAAATTAAAACAGCAATTTAACAAGAAAACTCTTTCATTTTCTTCTTGAAGGCTCTTACAAAAGTTGTTTGCTAATATTTTATTGAATGTTTTAAAGCTTAAAGGGGGATGGTCTGATTTAATTATATAAAGTTTTCATCTTGATAGAATGGCCTTCACCCAAAACCCCCATCTGTAAAGTTTCGCGCCGATATTTCAATCCGTTTTGATGTGACAGGTAGAAATGTGATTTTGTGAGCCCCATAGAGTACTGTGTAAAACTAATATTGGTCGACCAAAATGGAGTACACTTTTGCTCGTAACTCCCAAACCAAACATCATTTAGCCCTAAGATTTCACAGGGTAAATGGGAAAATAGTAGCTTTCTTCTGATACCAAAATTTCGACCATTTCCGGTAAAATCTGGGGTTCTGGGGACGAGGCTATTAGCGATCGGGCCATGGACCTTTAATCCACAGCCTAGTCCCCTGACTTACCACATACAAGTTGAGATTTTATATCATCTGAACTGTTGGCCTAAGTCTAGTGAGTGTGTGCCTAATCTTGTGTGCAAATTCGATCTACTCTGGAAGAAAACTGTAATTTTGTATTTTCTGTCCGTATACAGACAGAAACTGCAACACAGTAGCCTATGGGGCTCGATGATACACACGTTTGCTTATAACAGCAAACGCTTCATCAGTATCAACTGGAATTTTGTAAATAACCCTTTTCTTGAGGATATCTAGTGAACGTAAACAAAAATGAAGGTCCTAGGATTACGACATGCACCTTTAAAATTACTTGGTAATATCATAAATAACTCATTTATATCTATTTTTGATATCAATGATCCTTGAAGTATCATTGGACAGAAATATAATTTCAGCTTTGGGAGGGCCAAGCTGCTACTTTATCCCTTACCTGATGTAAACCTGAGTCTGTCCCTCTCTAGTTCCCATAAGCGTACTTGATCACTAATCACAGGAGGAATGATGGGTGTCTGCAGACAAAACAACAACAATATTTACTTATCTTCTATGTACACTACAATTTCGCACTCGCTATATTCAAAGAATATAAGCTGTGGGCCGCTCCATGACCTTTGACCTTGGCATATGACCTTTGACCTCATCAACATATGAGGGATCCTTTGATGCACCTATGACAACACAAGTTTGGTTCCAATTGAACTTCAAATTTTCAACTGAGGTCAATTTTACATTTTTAGTAAATTTTTGAACTTGACCTCACATGACCTTTGACCTTGACACATGACATTTGACCTCATCATCATATGAGGGATCCAATGGTGCACCTATGACACAAGTTTGGTTCCAATTGAACTTCAACTTTTCAATTGAGGTCAATTTTACATTTTAGCCTATTTTTCCAATTGACCTCACATTGACCTTTTGACCTTGGCACGTAATCTTTGACCTTGGCACATGACCTTTTACCGTGGCACATGACCTTTTTTTACCCTCATCAACATATAGGGATCCCTTGGTGCACATACGACACAAGTTTGGTTCCAATCATAGACTTAATAAGGGAGCTGCCGTACGACCGTGTTGAAGAATAGGCATCCATTGTAACCGTGTTTTGAAAAAATAAATAATTCATTGCAGGCACCATTCGAAACTCGCACGGCCATGCGCGGTAACCTGTTGGCCTGGAAACAGTACATCTTCTATGCAAATGCATGAATATAATGAATTAATTTGGTACAACCATATTATGGAAATCAGGAAGATTGAAGAAATTGGTACACCACTTGAAATAAGTACGCACTGCTGCAAAAGATGGTTACGGCTTTTGAGCGGCGTTTGCCATCTAGTGTTATATAATAAAGTCTGTGGTTTCATTGAACTTCAACTTTTCAATTGAGGGCAATTTTAAAAAAAAAAAATTACACAATTAAACAAAACCGTTTTTAAGGCGTTCAAACCTTTTAGTGACACACACACCCACATACACAAGCACACCGATTGCTAATATGGTCTCACTATAGCTAGAGCTTGCGGCCCACAAAAAGCAATGAAAAGCTGTGTCCTGACTAACATTGTTTACATCGTGCTACCATAGGCACGTCCAATTTCTAGGCCAATTTCTTCGTGGTAGATGTACCAAGCATCTACCACCGAGTAGACATGGATTACCTATCCACTAGACGCTACACTCGCCCAGCCAGGATTCCGTGTATTTTGCCTGCTAGATGGATAGTGTACACACCAGCGGCTTTCGCACCATCGTGGAGTAGCTCCGTGGTTACACTGGCTCTCAGCGCGTGCAGTGTTTAGATATTTTTGGCATATATTTGCATTTTTTATTCAAAGTGTGGGAATATGGTGGTTTTTTATGATGCCCAATTTGAATTTCGTAATGATTTTCCTAAAAAAAACATAAAAAATGCTAAACAGAAACCAAGTGTATAGTGCCCTTATTTTGTCCCACTATCAAAATGGCGTCTTAGTAACCGCGGAGTAGCTAGGTGGTAGCTACGTGTCTACTCCGGTACTGTCTACAATATGTCCACCTTCTCTCCGCCTAGTGGGCAACTTCAGGGTAGCCCTTGGGGTAGGTACTGTAGAGTAGATGCATCACTGCATATCTAACAACTGTGTACTTTAGAAGCCCTATCTTGCAGCTACTGCATCGCAAATAGCCCAGTGTGTAATGTGCAGTAGCTGCTGCGGTAGACATGGTGTAGCTGCCGAATAGGCTACCATGTGAGTAAGAAAACGGCCGTGTATTAAGTCCCAATGCATACACCTACAGTAACTGAGGGTTTAATGCCTGTTTAACCACACATTTACTAAGCTAATTTGATGATGCTGACTGTTAATGGGCAGTGTTCAAAAGATGAAACATCTGACCAGCCATCTGCTTAACTGACTTTCATTCCACTGCCAGAATGCCACTGCATTCCACTGCCAGTCCAAACCAGTATTAATTAATGCACCAGCAGCTGAAATAAATTTGGTATATTTGCCTTGCATCAGCAGTTTGCTCTTGATCAAACGTTGCACAATGTAGCCATTGTGATGATGTCAACAACAGCCATCATCATGTAAGAGTACATTTTCAACTGAACTAAAGTTGTGCTCTCACTGGCCTCAAATTAGTTGGCTGATTTACTCCATATTGTTGGTGAGTCTTAATGCTTGATCCTTTCTAACATTACACAACCAGGCACCTGCAATTTCTTGTACTTAGTAACTGGTGTAAAAGTGGCTTGCCTTTTAACCATTCAATAGAGTCAATTTTTTAAAGTGACTCCTGCAAAAGCAAAAGCTATCTTCTGGTTCTCTAACTAGGAGACGATTTTTACATGCATGGCTTCAGGGACAGATTACTTAATCAAGGCTTTAGCTATCACCTACCTTATCTCTCATTTCTGCATGTGAATGAGTGCGTAAATAATGAAGTATCTGTTCCGCTGTGATCCCATTGGCTATTGCTGATTGTACACTCTCTCTGCTTAATGTAGCCACAGACATATTAGGAAATCTTCAAAAAAATACAACATCAAGATGTGTTTTAATACTGTTATTCTGAGCAAAGATTCATTGAATACTAAGGCTCTGCATATTAGGATTTCGTAAGACAGAGACTTACAAGATAAATAAATTACTGGTAAAGTACTTTACGGATGGTTGGTGCTGACTGTGAAGTACTCTATAGTGACATACTAAAATGACTATGTTTACACCCTTTTAAGTAGTAACAAGAGAAGATTTCAATAGCTTCCCACAATGCATTGCTTCCAATGGAGGTTTTTGTACAGGTACTGATGTGGGTCGTTAGTGATGAAACATGGCTAAATTGACAGTACTGATCACAAACTTGCATTTTAAGAGCGTTTCATCTCTAACGATCCACATGGCAACCTGTACAAAAACTTCCAATGGAAGCAATGCAATGTGGGAAGCTCCTGGTATCTTCTCTTAGTAGTAACATTCCTAAAGATTTTTTTTTAATGGCATTGACAGTTGTAATAAAGGGATTACGCTGACAACAAGGTGACAAGGATAGCACACCTGGGTTTTATAGGACATCTAACCGTCCTCAGACAGCTAGGTATTACCCTGATTGGAACTAACAAGGTCACTGATACAGGTCAACTTTCAGATGAGCTGTGCAGGGAGCATACTGAATATAATTGACAGGGAGTTGAATATACTGGGACTTGAACCTTAGCAGTCTGCCTATCTACAATTTACACCAGAGTCAAAGACCTTAATCACTGCGCCACTTTCCCCTTTCTGATTCATGTATATACGCTTGCATATCATGACTTTATAGTTTTATACACACTTTAATCAAGGTTACCAAAGAGTGTGATAATACTCTGTGTGAGACAAGGCTGACCTTTGACCTCCATCTGTTACCTCACATAAGTCCTCTTGTCTCAATATATAAGCATACCAAGTATGAACTTGGTTATGTTTTGACACACACACACACACTGACACACACATAAATCATGCTGCCATAAGGTCTTTCTGATTACATTGGACGACCTAATAAAATGCTTATGTTCAAATTTTGCACAGATAATGAATTGGAAGATTATGGTCAAACTCGTTTCCAACTTTGCCAAATTTTTGTTGTTTCCATGATTCACTACCTGTAAAGCATCTGGCAAAATAGTCCCAATATTTCAATCTGTAGTTCAGATGATGTGTAAGCATACACCCTGTAGTTAGTTTCTATGACAACAAAACCTTCCCTGTGACTGTCAGAACTGACATTGGAAATACCTGAAGAAATGACACAAAAGCATTTCAGTTACATTAGAACATAGGTACCTTCAACAACAGAGCAGCATATTCTAATTCTACTATCAAGACTTCAACAAATTCTTAGAGTCTTACCTGAAGCTAGATTGATGGCTAATCTAGTAGGGTAGTATCTTTTTTCTCTTCTCTGCAAAAAAAAAAAAATAGAAGTGTCGTGTAAAAGTGGGAAAATGAATTGGCATTAATTGTGTACAAACTAAAGCAAAAAGGAGCAATTGATTATGCTGATCCATGGATAACTGCTGCTGCTGCTGAAGTTTGAGTTTTAAATTCCCTGGCAAAGATTCACCGTTAACAAAATCTGCTTGACAGATTCTTACCCCTCCTCCCCCCCCACACACACATAAACAAATGCACATAAACACATTGTAATTCAACACTTGCATGGTTCTGCAATATGTAAGGAGAGCCTCGGTTTCATGATTATGTGAATGGAAGCAATGTTCCACTTGCTATTGTGTCATTTACAGTTTGGAAGCAAGTGTTAAGTACAAATGCTGTAATAACGATGATTTGCGTAACCTTTCTTTTCATCAATGCTGTGAAAGAGCAAATTCAGTGTGGTGTGAGAAATGTGGGAAATGGATTCATGGAAGATGACAAAGATGAAGAGAGTGACCACAAGCTTGGCAAGAGATTTTGTGTGTGTAAGATGTGAGAAAAGAATTGGAGGAATAATGGAACAGGTGGAAAAGTTGTGTGATGAGGTGAAATCGGTGAAGGAGTTCTTGTACCTGGGGGACAGGGTAAATGTAAATGGTGAATGCGAGGATACTGTGACAGCTAGAGCAAGGTTTGGGTTGGTGAAGTTTAGAGAATGTGGAGAGTTGCTACACAGGAAAATATTTCCTTTGAAGATGAAAAGAATAGTGTATAACAATTGTGTGAGATCGTTGATGCTGTATGGGAGTGAGACATGGTGTCTGAATGAAAATGATGGGGATTTTGAGAAGGATAGAGAGAGCAATGGTGAGAGCAATGTGTGTTGTGAAGTTGATGGATAGGAAAAGACTGAGAACTTGATGCAGACGTTGGGTTTGGAAGCGGTGCATGAACCGGTTGGCGAAGGCACATGCTGAGGAGGGATGATGCGCATGTTTTAATAAAGACCCTTGAGTTCGGGGTGGTTGGTTCAAGGAGGGGACAACCAAGAAGACATAGAAGCAGCAAGTGGAGAAGGAGAGTAGGAGGTTGGGTTGAGGATGGAGGATGCACTGAATCAGGCAAAATGGGAGGGGGTAAGGGTGATTGCTGCAAGTGTGAGGTAAATCCAGCCACCCCTGTTCACGGGCACAAAACCAGATTTAAAACTTTTTGGTTTTAATACTACTACTGTGGGTTTTCTCTACTAATGGTTCAACAAATGACTCATTTTGCTTATTATTGTATCACATATAAAGAATTATATACCTCATATATAGATCCCTGTCATCTGATTGGTTAAAAGTGGAGGCATAAATTCAACTAGCTTCAAGAATTGAACCAAAAATGAACTATTCCCTGGGAGA
>JAMKCH010044735.1:0-11125 GCA_023653785.1 Ophioderma brevispina | reverse complement strand
GCCGCTCGTTATTCTGTTGGTCGGTGTGATGTCACAATTGGTTCTGGCTTTCTGTCTGGGCCGCCTGATTGGTCCATTCATGGCTCTTCCAAGTTACTTCCCTGGAGTGAAAGATACCTTTGGGTGAAGGAGAAGTCAACAAAATCACACTTTGCATCAAAATTACTCACTGAAAGATTTCTTTTTACATAATAACCATCAAAATTTATTGAGTCAATCAAAAATTGATTACATATAAGAAAACTTCAGCACGCCATAGACGGCCACTATGTTTCACAGCCAGTTGCAGAGAGTGTTTGGTGTGCCAAATTCACAACTGCGACCCGACAGAAATATTCAAGAATCCATCTGTGGGCCGCCAGCCTACTTTGGTCAATTTTACATAGAGCCGGGATTTGTGAGCCTACTCTCTTTCCAACTTGACCTCACATGACCTTTTGAACGCTTGGCACGTGACCTTTGAACCTCTCAACATATGACTGATCCCATGGTGCACCTTATGAACACAAGTTTGGTCCCACCTTATTCAATTGAGAGTTGAAGAAATAACATGTTTAATGAAATATACATACACACAATACACCCTGCACACACACACACTCCACACACACCACATACTACACACGCCAACGATTGGCTAGTGGTTCTGCCAAGCTATGCGGTGCCGCAAAATAACTTAGGAAAATTCTACATACTAGTCCTTCATTTTAGCTTCCTGTTATAGCTGATAGTGTTTTTAATTTATGCCTTATCGTTTTGATAACTAATTTGGATAAATATGCTGTTATTAATTGTATATCTACACACCAATTTCTTTCTTCATGGGAGTACCCTTGAAGTCCCTGTTAAGTAGCCACAGAGTACCCACCTGCATGGTACCCCTGGCGGCCACAAAAGTGGGGGTAATCATCAACCTAGGTACCACAACAGTAGCTTAACCACTAGTAACCCCATGTGGGAGTACCTTCGTGGGTACTCCCATGCAAAATGGGCTTTGACTCTCTGTTTGATTATTTTAGTAATTTTATCCAATATTTAACATTTTGTCACCATGTTTATATGTTTTTATACAAAGTGTCATATATAGGGGGTTTTGGGTGATGGCTCAACTCAAATATGCTGTTACCTAAGCTGGAAAATTGTCAGAAAAGTCATAATAAGCTGGCGGTGGGCGGCCAAGCCTCATTAATTATAGCAACTCACACCAAAATGGTCAAAAGAAATGAAACAATGATACAAACCACAAACCAATTTGGGGTGCTTTGAATGTGGGTCGGTCATGGGGGCACACCACTACCGGATCAAATCAGTCTGAGCGCGTAAGTAGTGTTTTCCAATCGCCATTTAGTACGCGCAGCCGCAGTGAACATCCGGTGCGTGTATTTCAATACATTCACGCTGGCACAGTTTTCAAGGGAAATTTTACGAATCCTGGGCCTATGTTAGATGTGCGAAAGTGACAACGAATTACGATCAAGTCTATGAGTCAGGAATAAAAAAAGAAAGAAAAAAGTCATAGTTACGTACGTACGGGGCAACACCCGCAGACCGCAGCATATTTTTCTTTTGAATTCCGAAAATGGAAAATAAAGAAGACTGTCATGATTTTGATCCGGTAGTGGTTTGGGTTCTGGGTGTTTTCCCATGACCCACATACGCCCTCGTCCTCGTTTATTTATTCATACAACAAAATCAAAATAACCTTCCAGTCGAGTTGATTCTTCAATTCCAACGGTTTTGGCATAAGAAAGATATTCTTTGACAAACATATAAAAAAATCAGAATTTTTCGTCAGATTTCGCTTTTACCGTGTTAACCAATGGTGACGTCTGAAATTTGGATTCTTGGCCGCCCTCCCCTGTAAATAACCAATGGAATGTTTTTGGGTGCCCTCTATGGTCCAAGTGAGAAATTCTCTGTCCTGGTAATTTTTACGCCAGGTCATATTGTTGAGTATGGGTCGCTCAGGTAGAGAATTCTTTTGTATATTATTGTGTTTCGCAACAAGCGTTGTGGCTGAGAAATTCACGTCTATAAAATTTTAAAGCTATTTTCAGTATTAATAAATGGTATCTATTTTGATGACTGCCAACTTGATTCCATTTCTTCTTCCCCGGCTCTCTTTCTCTTGTCTCAGGTAACTACCTGTTTATAGGTTAAGTAACTTTAGAAAGGTTCATATTGATATTTGTGTAAAGCCTATATACTCTTATTCGTATCTTTTGCCTATTAACGCACCCTCGGCAACTTTCCTAATTTACAATTTTAAAATCATCCAAAATTGATATTGCATCTCTGTACCTTATAGTGATCCCTAACATACTCACAAATTGTCATACCAAAGCACCTAATAAGCAAACTGATTTTTGTCATTACTGTCTGTAAGGACACTGCTACACAACATGTAACTGCATGAAGATTCATATCTTTCAACACTCGCGATTCTTCCTTTTGTCATTTTTTCATCGAGTTCTAAACTAGAATTTCGCAGATCTCGGCTTTCGCGCTCGCTTTCTGTGGTCCGGATGTGATGTCACAAATTGGATTTTGGCCTGCCTGATCGGGTCAATTATGGCAGCTTCCAAGTTCTCCCGGCGTGAATATACCTTTGGCGTGAATGATGAAAGTCAACACTCACACTTTGCAGCAAAGTTACTCACTGAAATGATTTCTTTTTACATAATAATCTACCATAAAATTTTAATTGAGATCAGATCAAAATTGATTACATATAATAAACTTCCAGCAACTCCATAGACGGGCCCATAATCGTTTCAACAGTTTGCGAGAGTGTGTGTGTGCAAATTCAACAACTGCGAACGACAGAATATTCCAAGAATCCACTGTGGCTCATCCTATCTTTTGGTCATTTTACATTAAGCCCGGGATTTGAGCCTATTCTTCAAACTTGACCCCTCAACATGACTTTGACTTGGCACGTGACCGTGACCTCATCAACATATGAAGGCTCCCATGGTGCAACCTATGACACAAGTTTGGTTTTCCAGAACACCTGTTCAATCGAGAGTTGAAGAAATAACATTTTAATGAAACATAAAAATATTTTTAAAAAACACCCCCACACACACACACACACACACAACACACACACATACAACACCAACGGCACAACAGATTACTAATGGTCCTGCCAGCTATGCTGGTGGCCGCAAAAATAACTTAGTAGAATTCTACAGACTATCCTTCACTTTTAGGCTATCCTGTGTAATAGCTGATAGTTTTTAATTATGCATTATCGTTTGATACTAATTGTGAAAATATCTGGTATTAAGTGTTATCTCTACACAATCAACATTCTTCATGGAGTACCCTTGAAGTAACCTGTTCTTAGCCCAGAGTACCACCTTTTGCATTGGTACCACATGGCCGGCCACAAAGTGGGGGTATCAATCACCGAGATACCACACGTAGCTTAACCCACGAGTCACCCCAAGCTGGAGTACCTGCGTGGGTACTCCCATGCAAATGGGCTTGGAGCTCTCTGGATTAGTTTAGTAATTTGATCCATATTTAACATTTGGTCACACTGTTATAAAATGTTTTTATACAATGTCCATATATAGGGGGTTTTGGGTGATGCTCCAACTCAAATATAGATGTCCTAGCTTGAAAATGTCCGAAAAGTCATAATAAGCTGGCGGGTGGCGGCCAAGCCTCATTTATTATAGCCACTCACCAAAAATGTCATAAGAAATACAACATAATGAGTACAAACGCACAAACCGAATTTGGTGCTTTGATGGTGGGTCCGGTCATGGGCACAAACACCACTACCGGATCAAATCAGGTCTGAGCGCGTAATGTAGTGTTTCCAATCGCCATTTGAGTACGCGCAGCCGACAGGGTGAATCATCGTTGCGTGTTTTCAATGCCAGTTCACGCTGGCAAAGTTCAAGGGAATTTCACCTTGGCCTATGAGATGTGCGAAAGTTTGACAACGATTACGATCATCTATATCAGGATAAAAAAAAAAAGAAAAAGTCTATAGTTCTTGGGCAACAACCCGCAGCATATTGTTCTTTTAAAATTCCGACCATGGAAATAAAGAATGACACGGCGTCCTGATGTGATCCGGTAGTGTGTGGGTCCATGGTGTTCCCAATGACCCACATACGTCCCTCGTTAGTTTAATTCATACAAAAAAATCAAATAACCCTTCCAGTCGAGTGTCTTCATTCCAACGTTTTGGAATACAACATATTTCTTTGACAACATATAAAAACCAAATTTTTCGGCAAGAGTTCACTTTTTACGTGTTAAACCAATGGTGCCCGTCTGAAATTGGGATTCAGGCTTGGCCGCCCTCCCCTGTAAATAACAATGGAATTTTGTGTGCCCTCTATGGTCCAAAGTGCTTGCCTATTATGGCGCACCGGTAGGGGAGTACCTGTGAGGTACTCCGTGGAGTAGCTGCAAGGTACTTCACTACTGGTTTGCTTACAACATGGGTACCTTCCCCAGTTACCTAGCAGGCAACTGGCAGGTACCTAATAGGTATTAGTACTGGCAAAGTAAGTAAACACAGCCGCTATATCCACCCAGTGGCTGTGTACTTCGCAAGTACTTAGTTGTCTGTAATGCATCAATAATGCATCAAGGGGGAACCCTTGGAGTAGAGCTCAGAGTGCACATTTTGTAGCTAAGCTCTGGTGTTACACCACATAGGAATCTTCTGTGAGAGGCAATTTGGATATTTTTGATGTTCAATTACATCTGACATAAATTGTTTTACAATTTTAAATGTTCACTCTAATATTATTCAAACAGTTTACCACATTGAGCGATTGTTGTGGAATAGAATGAACATTACTAGTGTCTTTAGGGGCATATCACACAGTTTATACCAGACCAGGATATGTTTTTCCAAGAACATCTTCCTCGTGTGAAGTAAATTATGTTCCACAAGACAATCATTAGCATATTGCAAATCACGTTTTGGGAAGAAATTATGGGTATAATTATAATAATGTAGGGTATAAAATATGGTAAAGCACTTACTTCCTTCATCCACGCAACACATTGGAATATAAATAGAATATCCCCTAGATAATAACAACAACAACCACAATTAATAAGAAAACAATATTAATACAATAATAATAGGATAAGTAGTGGAACAGGAGTAACTATGACCAATTTTTACTGTAAATACTCTCACCTATACTTTACCTACCTCACTTATCTATTATTAGTTCTGATTTATTGTGAAATAAAAATACCATTTTGTGTCATGAAATGTTATGCCTTGCTGCACTGCTCATGTGATTAATCCTACTGGCATGTCCCAACGTGTGGCCACGGTTAATATGGAAGCTAAGTATTACGAGACAGAGTCGAAATATGCTCCGATGTAGAGATAATGCTTCATTAATTTAAAGATAAGAAAGCTGAAAACTCCAGTGGTTTTATCTTGAGTTAACAAAAACTGGATCCTAGGAATATGGCCCTTATCTTCAGCTCATTTTATCTCCAAATAAGGAAGGCTTCATTCTCAAGAGATAAACAAAGGATAAATCCAATGACCCTCATATGGGGTTAACAAAGCTTATATCTCTGGATCAATTCTCTTTACTGATCTGTGAGATAATGAATCTTTATCTCAAGATACAAGCTGATCCCCAAACAATAACGCCTTATCTATAGTTAGAATAGCTGAAGTTCCCAAATAAACGGTCCTTATCTAGGGTTAACAAAGATTATCTCAAAATAAGGAAACTTTATTTCGAACGCCAGAAAAGGTCATTCTTGGAGTTAAGCTTTGTTACCTTCAGTTTAAAACAGAGGTTATCTTAGAATAGGGTTCCCTTACTCGAGATTTAAGGTGTGTGAAAATTGATTTGAACGATCGACATCGAGCTCAAGTGTATCACTTCGGTGGTCCGGACAGTTTGGCATATTAAATTAGCTCGCTTCGGGGCATAGTATGGTTTTTGAGATCACATTGTGCCTATAATTTAAACATGCCCATCACGTAGTAAATATTTGTATTACATGAGTGTGGGCTTGTGAAGTTTGTTTTGTTTGTCAATTGGCACTCAACATACCTAGTTGTATTTAGTGCGTTTGTTTGTTAAATGACCCACTCAACTTACATGGCTTGTAGTAAGAATCCCAAAAAGGTAGGAAAAAAATAACGCAGTAAACCGGTTAGAATTGAAAACCGCCAAAGACCCAAGTAATCCGAGGAATGGCTTCTTCAAGGAAACCAGGGCACGATGCGATGGCTCTGAAATAAATTAAAAATATTGAGAAGAAAAATATAGTTGTAGAGGTTTTTCTTTTTCTGATGGACACGATAAGATGATGATCCCGAATGGGAATCTTTCAATTAACTTATTAGGCCCATATAAAATCGGAGCTTTTAAACATAACCCCCACCAAATGATTTCTTCAAGCACTTCAACCCATTCGATGACGCGCATCAGATAACTTGGTCGTTTCTCATTTACAAAATATGGCCAGAAAGTTTATAAATTGTACTCACTTAAATCTTTCTTTCTTTGATCTATCCCTCAATATTTCTCAAACCTCTGAACCGTTTCTACGTAGCATACAGGATCATGCGTTTATCTGAAGAGCAATCCATTACAAAAAATATAATAAATAAAACATCAGAATGATACCAATCATTGTAGATGTTAATTTATAAATCCAATTTGGCAAAATGATATGTTGGGAATCTACTACTAAAAAGATTTTTAAGGATAATCACGATCGAAGCTCTAAGGATTATTCACGCCGGTTACATTAACGGTCACTTATCCTAACTCCCCAATCTCCCCAAATGTACCGCTGGTGTGCATGGTGTGATTTTGTTAAATGGTTTGTGGCTTCGTAATCATAATAATCCTGTACATACGTGAGATTTTGGTAAGGTAAAAGTGAATTCTATAACTTGAGTATTGTGAGATTCAGTGGTTTTCTTCGCCAAGGATGACGTGTACCGTGGTGTGATTTGGCGAGATTCAGTGATTTATTATTTGGTAGAAATCCGTCTCTGTACGTGATTTTGTTAGATTCAGTGGTCCTCTCGGGAAAGTATCGTTGAAAACAGCATCCAACCACACACACACCACAAGTACGAAAACGCAAAAAGAAAAAAGGAGAAGCGCACACGCGCGAGCATTCCTCTCTTAATTCCTAAGACTTAATTTTTAAGTCTAATGAGACTGTAGGCATTTAGTGAACCAAAACCTTTTTTTGGAACTTAAAAAATTTAAACCCGTGAAAGGCTGACTAAATAAGTCCTTTGAATTTGAAAATAAACCCTTTAAAAACTGTTTATAAATCATTTAAAGATTTATATTTGAATCTACGGAATTGTTTTAATCCCAAAGGTTTTTGTCACTAATTCCAGTCACCATAGACTTAAAAATAAATCTAGGTTAAGAGACGTTTGTTCGTATAGGAAATCAAACATTGAACAATGACCAAAGGGAGTTTAGGGGTTTAAAGAAAAGAACGAAATATTCCTACATAAAAGCGATATAACCCACGAACATTGAAATCCGAAGGGGCATGACGCACTTAACTGTCTAACATTGTTTCTTTTAAAGAACATAGTATGGGATAGTGTGTCATTGGTTGGCTTTTTTGCTAAAATTGAGTAGTTTTGGTATTAATGGTGCGTGTTCGGATCGGTCTTTGGGACCCCCCTGATTTACCCGAAGTTAGTATCGCTTTTGATATACGATGAAGGCCGTATTTTTCTCATTGTCGTCCTGAATTTGAGCCTCGAATCCATTTCATTCCCAAGATATAAACAAAAAACCGCCGTTACCGCCGTTTAGAGTGGTTAACACTTTTTTAGCAACAGTATGAATAGGGCTTTGCAACCTGCAATTCGTGCGTCTACCAATCAAAACCGCAGTTGTTCCGCACGGTACTTGATGGGTGGTATGTCAAGTGCTAGGCTCTCCCTATCAATAGATAGAACACAATACACATCAATCGAACAACCACCTTTTAAAATGTAGATAATGGTCCTAGGAATTCACATCAAATTGTTACCATTTTTTATCCCTCCGTTTGGCGGCCATCTTGATTTCAAAATGGCCGCCATTTTCAACATATTTGCTCTATATGTGGACTTCTGAGCAACATAGCAGGTTCAAATTGGTGGCAATACCCATGGTTTTGATGTCAAGAAACAAATATACATCCAGAAAGTCGCAAGACCCCGTTTCCTTCAAGCGGACATCTTGAATTTCATAATGGCTTACCATTTTCAACATGTGCTCTATTTTTGGACTTCTGAGCAACATTAGAAGGCCTAGGTGGGCGGCAATGGGCGGCCAATACCATGTTGTGATGTCAAGGGACAAATATACACCCGAAAAGCACAATTGGTTTCCATCCGGCGGCCATCTTGAATTTCAAAAAGGCCGACATTTCAAATTTATACTTACTTCGCCCATTTATCTGGACTTCTGAGCAACATAAAGTTCCGTTTGGTGGCAAATACCATGTTTGTGATGTCAGGAACACATTTATTACATCAGAAGTCGTAGATTGTTTCCTTCAGGTGGCCATCTTGAATTTAAAAAATGGTTTTTTGCCGGAGCGGTTCTAAGGCAAGGAACAGTTCGCGCAGGGTATTAAGATAGGACCGCGCGGACCCTGTCGAGCCCTGGGGAGAGTCAGGTTTCTGGATCATTAACTAAATAGTTCGTATAAAATCGGAAAAATGTAATGCATAATTTGCATAAGTGTGATATGAATTTCTCCGCGTTCCACCCATTGCATAGGATGTTGCAGGTGTATGTTTACAGTCGTGACCGACGCCTCATGGTTCGGATAGTCATGTAAAGTTGTTGGTCCTTGTGGTCATAGGAGTCAATCCTGAGCACACGTAAAAAGTTGCAGACCCTCATTGTGAGAAGATAGGGGGATCATCCCGGGTCTGTTACCTGCACTCATCACTCTAGTTTACCAGAGTCGCCTGCAAACTCACACTGGGCCAGCGTGAAAGGGTAGGCCTTAATCCACCAGGTAACAACAATTGAGTCTTTCGTTTTGCAGTGGACTGACATAGCGGATGAATGGATGAACTTCGCCCAATATCTGGACTTCTGAAAAGAAAACCATAAAAGTCTCCATTTGGTGCAATACCCATGTTTATGATGTGGTTATTGATATGATGTCGGGGCAGAGTGTCACCGTGCTGGAGACCTAGCGAATCCCCCCCTACTATGTAGCTAATTTACCATCTGAATTGTTTACAACAACGTAGCACCAGGGTTAAAGCCCGATTGAAGTCTGTGCTTCCTGATCAACATGGTCTCTAAACAATCCATGATATTGGTTTTGTCTAAAGCCTAGCTGGAAGGGCCAACCCTGATATTGGAAAATATTCATGGACAACTTTGTTTAAACTTAATGCTTGGCCTTTTCATCATCAGCACATACAACGTCCAGACACTATCTACAACAACCAGAAAGAAGAACTTGTACATGAAGCACAACTGTATGATATTGAGTTCATCTCATACCGCAAACTACTACAGGAGAATATCCATGGTTATGTACTTATTACAGCCCCGCCTGGAAGAATAAGAAAAGTGCAGCTACAGGAGGTACGGGGTTCTTTTCTCACCAAAGGCGTCTCAAGTACGTGCCACCTTGTCAACGGTAATGAGCGCATCCTGAAGCTTACACTAACGGGTAATCCGGAACAACATCCATTTGCTGCTACATAAGACACTGTCTCTCGCTTTACCATGGACTGTCCCACTGCCACTGGTGCAGTTCCAGCCAATAATCTTCTGTGCATCCCTGGAGATTGCGGTGCTAGACTTGGGACTGGGGACACGCTGTTCGGATGCAGAGGCGGTCCAACGGAGGTGTGCGCGAGGGAATTCGTGAACGGTTTAGGCTTGTTGCCACTGGCTAAGAAATCCACAATCAGCAGTAGACTAGGTCCATCTCGTCTTCCAATGAAAGAACTTGTCCAGCTGACTACATTCTGGTTCAGAGAGGGGTGGATTCCCGGTGGGCCTCACCCAACAACAAAAGCGGCACCACCGACCGCATGATCGTTACCAGCTTTGCCAAAAAACGCGGACAAATATGGCACGCCTTGGTGTTTAATGACAATGGTTCCCCATCGTATTGGTGTTTCTATCCCATTGGATATTTATTGGTGATACATAATTGACGCAAAAACTGTATTCCAACAGGTGGTTCACATCTATGTTCGCTCCTCCGTGCCTATTTGTACCGCGATTTTGGTAACGATCAATACGGTCATATCTGGCCGATTGAGTGAGCCCACCGGGGTGGATATAATTAACAGCATTAAGACTCAGAGCCTCAACACTTTTTGAAGCTGTTAATTCTGGATCATATAATTGTCTCTTGCAGACAGGAAAAGTTACCGTTGAGAGTACCCCCCTCCTAGAGATCCCAGGAAAACAATTGACTGGAGAAGGTAGTGGGAGTACAAGTCTGCGAGCCAGTAGACTGTAGCACGTACTAACAGGTCACACTCTTGTAATGACTTGAAGATTAGAACCCCAGCACAGTATATATAAAGCCCGTTCACTTCAGCCAACAAGAAATTGCACTGTATATGCTACCTAGAGAAAGAAGAATACTATTGCATTTGCCCTCAATGACAAGTCCTCAAGCCAGAGAAACGGAAGTCTGCAGCAAATAGCCCCGTACCAAATTCCACCAGAAGCCTCCAAGCAGAACCTTGATGCGCTAAGCTGCACTTGATGATACTTACATTACACCGGGTGCTGAAGGAGCAAGTCAAAGGCTTAAGCACTTGACACCCTACATCTCAAATACAAGGCATGCTGCTGCCTGGGAAACAACTGAAGAGCGCCCGACACATGGTTTCAGCACATTAATTCTCTACACTTGGCAACCAGTTCAGAATAACACTAAACTTGATGAACCTTTCTTCATCACAAGATAGCAGAGACGCACTTCTATCAAGACTGGACCTTTCACTATAGAAGGAGCTTCTGATCTGCCTGAAGAGACTGGATCAACACCAAGACGTCCTGCCCACAACATTCCTGCGTAATCTTGAAGAATCCTACTTTTTCATGATCAACTGTTGAATTTTTTAACGACACCTACATGGGAAACCAAC